>BDUI01004052.1:76151-101703 GCA_002335545.1 Apodemus speciosus
TTGTCCCTTTTCCTGTTTTCCCTCTGCAAAGCTCCCACCCCATTCCTCCTCCCATTGCCTCTATGAGGGTGCTCCTTCACCCACTCACCCACTCGCACCCCACCTCTCTAGCATCCCCACTACGCTGGACCATTGAGCTTCCCCAGGACCAAGGGCCTCCTGTCTCGCTGATGCCAGACAAGGCTGTCCTCGGCTACATACGTGGCTAGGGCCATGGATTTCAGCTAATGTCACCCCATTGCCCCCTGGGAGCCTCTCACTTCCCTGGTGTCTGGGACCTTCTAGTGGCTACCCCCAGTTCCCCATCCCCCACTGCTACATATTTCTATTCAATTTCCTGACCCTCTGGACTTCTCTGCTCCCCCTTACTCTGCCCCTTTCCCTCCCCCTCTCTCCCAGATCCCTCCTTCCCTCTACTTCCTGTGATTATTTTGTTCCTCCTTCTATGTAGGACCGAAGCATCCACACTTGGGTCTTYCTTCTGTAAGTTKTATCATGGGTRTTCTGAGTTTTTGGACTAATATCCCCTTATCAAAGTGCATACCATGTRTGTTCTTTTATCTGGATTACCTCACTCGAGATATTATCTTGTTCCATCCATTTGCCTGTGAATTTCATAGTCATTGTTTTTAGCTGAGTAGTACTCCATTGTGTAAATGTGTACCCCAWTTTCTGTATCMATTCATCCATTGAGGAACATCTGGGTTGTTTCCAGCTTCTGGCTATTATAAATAAGGCTGCAATGAACATAGTAGAGCATGTGTCCTTGTTATATATTGGAGCATCTTTTGGGTATATGCCCAGTAGTGGTATAGCTGGGTCTTCAGGTAGAACTATTTCCAGTTTTCTGAGGAACTGCCAGATTGTTTTCCAAAGTAAACCCAGCACTTTTAAATTTAACAGGCAAGAGTCAACCACTGTGTAGGCCACATTCCCAGCAATAAAATTTGTTCTTCCAAGGACACTTTCAGCTGGGTACAGTAGTTGACATCTGTAACCAAGAGCCAGGGAGACTGAGGCAGAAGGACCACAAGTGTGAGAGCAGTCTGCCTACACAGGGAGACCCCATTTCATAACAAGCCAGCTGAGTTTGGAGCACGCATCTGTATGATGCACTTTGGAAGTGGAGGCAGAATGGCTCAGAGTGCAAGGCCATATTGGCTATATGGATTATCCTGTTTAAAAACACCAAACCAAACACACACACCGGGCAGACATGGTGCCTCCTGCTCTAATCCCACCGTTGGCAGGCTGAGGCCGACTTGATGCAAAGTGAGGCCAGCATGGACTATATAATGAGTTCTAGGGTACAGAGTGAGCTGGATCCAAGAACTGCTGAAAACCCCAGAATCAAATATCATGAACCTTAGCTTAAAAAGTAAAATGGAGCAGTCAAGGGAGAGACATACAAGCTTCTGATCTTTATATGCTTGGCTTCCAACATGTGCACACACAAATACATACAAAGATATACAGATGGTTTATAAAAATACCAGATAGCCAGTATCCTAGCCACTAGTTAAATTCAAATCAAAACCACAAATGCAGGTTTCCTAGGATCCCTACAAGGAARCCGGGCACGGGTTGAGGGGATGTGAAGACACGGAACCTTCACAGGTCACTACTGGAAACATTAAATGGTGCYGCCACTGTAAGAACCTGGACGGTCTTCCGAAAGTTGAGTCACCATGCAAGGCAGATACTCCATTCCTGGAACCATGCTCAATTGAAATGAGCTAACACAATGCTTAGAACAGCCCAAAGTGGAAACCCAGATGTCCTTTAATTCATGAGTAGAGACAATGTGGCATGTGTCTACACCACAGAACATCCTCAGGAGCAGCAGTGGATTAATTCTCTAAGAAGAATGGCTTTGAACACAATGCTACATTTCAAAAGACAACAGACTAATTACATTWAAAAAAGTTCTGGATAATCTTTAGATCGCTGATTTGGCTTAGGGAAGGGGAACGGGGCATTAACTGCCAGTGAGCACGTAGTTTTTTAGTGTGGGGAGGGAATTATCAAAGCACTCTGGAATTAGAGTGATCACCACACAAACCTGCGTACCACACACAAGATCATTTGTGGGACCAAAGCAGAAGAGGCCAGGTCTGGAGGCCACAGGGTATGGGGTGGAAAGCTGTACACCAACAGCCCTTTTGTCTTGGGATCCTGTCAGTGGTTCTAATCCAGTTCATGTCGTGCTGACCCACAACCAAAGTATTTTCATTGCTACTCTCTAACTGTAATTTTGCTCCTGTTGTGAACCATAAATATCTGCATTTAGGTAACCCTGGCAACTCACAGAGCTGAGGAAAAAACCCCTGAAATCCTGCCTCTGCATATTGGTATATTTCCTGAAGATTCAGACAATGTGTATAAATAACATAGTATATAGATGTCCTTTCCCACGTGCTGAGACTGGGCAGGGCGGTAGTAGGGAACACCTTTTATCCCAGCACTCTGGAAGCAGAGGCAGGCAGAAATAGTCTGAGGACATGAGGATAGCCTGGTCTCCTGAGGGGATTCTAGGACAGCCAGGGCTGTGCAAAKAAAYACTGGGGATGGGTGAGGAGCGGGTAGAAGGGAGCTGAGACTGGTTACAGTAGGATTTCATTTGGGAAGAGTCCACTATTAAACACTTTTGTCGGGGGCCCGGAAAGATGGCTCAGTGGTTAAAAGCACCTATTGCTCATCCAGAGGTCCTGATGGATGAATTCCAGAGGTTCAATTCCCAGCAACCACATGGAGGCTTACAACCATCTGTAATGGGATCCAATTGCCTCCTATGGTGTGTCTCAATACAGCTACAGTGTACTCACATGAAATGAATAAAACAAGTCTTAAAAAAAGGTTTGTCTACATGTCTGTGCTTCATGTATGTGCCCAGTGAACAGGATGGTCAGAAGAGCGTATTCACTGGAACTAGAGTTAGAAGTACCAGGGGTCAGCAGACCACATGTGTGCTAGCACCCAGACCTACATACATCTTCTGTGAGAGTCACTAAGTGCCCCAGAAGGCTCTGCTTTTTGGTGCTGAAATGGTTTTGATGTGGCCAAATTTGGTCTCTGACTCGTGTAGTTTAGGATGACCTTGAACTCCGGGCCTTGACTAAGCCTCCCAAGTGTAGTGAGGCTACAGTACAAAAGTAGAGCCAGGTGGCACACGGCTATGTCCATGCTTTAGCACAGAGCAGGTGTTACAGGGCAATCTACGGAATAAAGAGCAAAGTTGAAGCTCAACAGTTATCCCACTGTTTGGCAACAGAGACCCGAAACTGGGAAACTACCAGCTATGACACATGGCAATGTCTACTTCACAATTGTCCCAAAGACTACCACAGCCCATGGTAGAACTCCATGCAGTCCATGGTTAAACTATATTTACCATCTGAATGGTAAAGAACCCAACTATAGCTTCAAGTTTTGCTCAAACACCAAACTGCTAACCATAAGTACAAGGGCAGCTTACAGGTTTCCTTCTCTGGAACTACCTCARTAGTTAGAATGAATGTCCCAAGGGTACAGGTATGACATTCTTTTACACACCTGCACCCACTGCCTCAGGCAGGAAACCCATCCCAAAGCTTCAGAAGGTAAACTGTCACACATCGACCTTGACACAGGAGCATTGCCCCAAGAAAAGTCAACAGCACTCCAGTCTATTAGAGGCATGTCCAGGTGTCAGTACCAAATCTGACCTGCCAATTTTTGCACAGCCCTGAAGAACCATTCTGGACACCCACTCACCAGTCTACTTCTGGGAAGCAAATCCACCTCCACTTACCAGCATGTGACCAGATCCAAGAGCCAGGTTCCCCAGTGTTGGGAAAAGATCAGAGGCAACATTCCAATCTAACTGTAACCAGCTTTATTAAAGATACTTTTCATAAACAGTCATGGTATTCAGGCAGGACATGGGCAGACACTCAACAATATACAAGAACTTCCAAATTCCCTTCTTGTATAGACTACCAAAATCAGAAAGCCACTATAAAACCCAATGAAGTCTTCATTCAATGCTTTGAAAAGGGGGAGTAGCTTAGAGTGAGGGTTGACATTTCACATTGAGGATGTTGTTTAACAACGTTTCACAAGCCGACCCTGACTTTCAGGAAACGAATATGGCAGAATTACCAATCTGAAGATCCACAATCTTTTATAAAAGGAACCAGCGCTCTTCTGAGAAAACCTGACGAAGTCACTGCAAAGTCCACATCGCCCAATAGACTGGAAAACCAATTTTGGGGGCCAGGTTCCAACGGGTCTCTGGTTTTAAGGGAATTAAGTCTATGTTGACGGTGTGGGGGAAGAGGATATAAAAATGAATTTAGAGTTTTCMCAGACCACAAGGCATTTTGTGCCTTGGTGGCCACCTGTGTCAAGACCAGGATGTCTTTCCTGGGAGCCAACAGGAGCCTTTCAAAATTATCACGGAAAGAGGTTTTCGGTCCTCAATCCAGCTTGGGAGATATTTTGTTAGTGACACATGATCCTTCCCCCCAATAATGAAGTGTTCTGTGTGCTAACAATATAGCTTAAAAAAAAAAAAGTAAAACAAAATTCTGCATTTTTATAAAACTTGATAAAAAATAGTATTTCAAACTGTACAGTCACCAGAAGTACACAGTTATCAAAAACGCACACACGTCACTTGGCATCTCCAGCACCTTCCGCTTTCTGTGCCTAAATGAAAAACAGAGAAAGTSAGCTTGTACACCAAAACTTAYCTGCTCATAGTATTATACAGAATTATCTTACTCCAAGCTAAAATCCAGGTCTTGGGTGCTTAAAGACACCATGATGGCACCTGAAGAATGGTCCACCTGCCATCCTTACCCTCCCCACAATTAAAGGCCAAAGGTCACTTCCAGCTTTAAATCTCTACGGTGGCAGCATGAGTGACATATCAGGACAAGCCCTGGAGATTTTGATAAGACTTTCAAACCGAGGAGTTTAGACAAGAGGAAAATCTCATCAAATGCAGTGTGACACAGACATGATGGGTAACAAAAAATTTAGMTATCACCAAGTGCAGGCACACACCTGGTCTGTTTTGGCGTCTCCATTTTCTGCAGGGTTATTTGCATCCTTACTGGCGTCGGCTTTTCCCTTCTTCCCCTTGGGTACCTTCTCTCCCTTCTAAAGCCAAGGAAAGATAAACACGACAGTTTCTCAGCTTGTTTTACGGTGATATAACCTACAAATTTCTGCAAAGTAGGCTTGCATACTGAAGATATATACCCCCCTCACTAAGCGACATGAAATTACAACTTGTAGTCCTCCAAAAGTAACAGCTAAAAATRCTCTTTCGATAGTCAATTGTAGTTTTCTGTAACTTTTGCCAAGGACACTAATGTGACAAGTTATCAAGAACAAAGCTATCAAAATAACATCCTCTGAAGGAGTCATCATTTTGTTGAATTAGGCTAAGGTGGGGAAAGACAGTTCTCTGTGGAAATTCCCAATTTAGTATTAGCGCTGTGGTGTCTCAGCCCGGCTTACCTTTGCAGGGGCCTTTTTAGGCTTGGGCTCTGGCTTCGGAGGAGCAGGTTTCTTATTTTGGTAGGCAGAGGGAAAGAGGAGGAAACCATTAGTACCTCAGRCCAAAGAAACTACCCACCAAACCACAGCTTGCAAAGCTAAGGTTCTCAGGATTCCCTTTCTTTTACAATGTAAAAGCCATCGTTCACTTTAGTCCGAAGCATCAGAACTTGGGACAACAGCAAACACCTCTAGATGTGCAACATCACAAGTAGCTTCCTCAAAATCCGCCACAATCTGTAATTCAACRAAATCACAGAGATCTCCAAGTGGTTCCCAATCTCAGGTAAGGATGAAATCGAAGCATACACACTTACAGCAGACAACCTTGCAGATCTTCTCTGTGGCTATTAAAAAAAAAAAAAAAAAAAAAAAAAAAAGAAACAACGTAAGAAGTTTTTGGTCAATATTCTAGACGGAGGCTGTGGTCAGTTCCTATCAGAGCAGCCTAGTGGTCCTTACTACGTAAGGCTTCTGTACTGGATAAAAGACTCACCTCGTCCTTCACCTTGGCTTTGTCTCCTTTAGCATCCCCTTCAGCCTACAAAATGATAAAAGACCAAAACTTGTAACCTCGGAGGTAAATCTCAGTCAACAGGAACCTAACAATCGTCAGACACCATTCTAAAAAGGTATCCACTCAATTTTTACGTAGGAAGCCTTAGCGGGGAATGGGTCCAACTACAGTCCGCGGCGCGCACGGAAGACCCGGTAGGTTGGCCGCAAAGCGCGGGAGAAGCTGGAGCCTGGTCGGGCCAGCGGAGCCAGGCAGTAACAACAGCTGCAGATTGTGCAAACAAACCTCTCCGGAGGCGGAGCCCAGCGCCGTTGCTATGGCAGCCGTCGAGGGCGGGAGCTCGGGGAACCCGTGGGCGGGGACACGCGTCTCGTGCGCCCGGAACGTGGGCGGCCGGGGCGGAGCTACGCCGCGACCCCGCCCCTCGCGGACGCAGTTTTGGCGGCAGCGCGCTCCCCCGCCCGCCCAACCGAGCGCCGCCTTCCCGCCCTTTCGGGTTTGAATCGCCCGCTCGTTCGCTCGCCTGCGGGAGGAGGGGAGGGGGCTGCCGGTGGGGGAGGGGGCGCGGGCAGCCAAAGGGAGCGGGATAAACAGCTGCCAACATGGCTCCTCCTGCTGCCGCCACCGATCCTCCAATATGGCTTCTGAGGCCGCGGGCAGCGCGTCGCGCCGCGCATGATTCGCCTGCAGCCCGATTCGGGCTGGAACCTCGCGCCGCGCCCGATCTGCCGCCGAGTCCTGAGCTCGAGGCTAGCAGCAGCAGCGGCGGCTCCAGGGCGCTCGCGCGCCCGCGCCACGTACCTTTCTTTTGGGCATGGCGGCGGCAGTGGACGTCGGCGCTGAACACGGGTTTACAGCGGCTCGCGGGTTTGGTCCGTCAGGGGGTCGTCCTCGCTGCTTCYTCACACTGCTCGGGCTCCGGGGGGTTTATAAAGTTTTTATAGCGCTGGGAGCCCCGGACCGGTTAGAACCGGATTTCACCTCCCGCCGCCGCTCATTGGCCCAGTTGGGGTCACGTGGGCGGGGTTTAAACTCACCTCCTCTGGAGTGAGGAGGGGGTGTAGGGGGAGGGCGCTCGAGACGGCGGCGCGCCTGGGGGAGGGGGCGCGCCTCGGAGTCGGAGGTAATAAATGAGGGGCGCGCGAGGCGGCAGGCTTCGGGTTCCGCTCCCGCCCAGACCTGGCTTTTGCAAACTACCAAGTTCCTTCCACCTTATGCAACCCTTCTACCACTTCTCCAAGCTGTGCGACACTGGGCACAGCTCGGCCGCTTTCCTTCCTGCTCTCGCTGGGGGCCCCAGAAGAGGGGTTTGTGAGGCCTGGCCGCGCCGCTCAGCTCCGTAGGCGGCGGGAGGCGCGCCGCTTGCGCGGGCGGCAGCTCCGGGGACCACCAGCTATAGTGGGCTGCGAGCCGGGAGGCTAGCTTGGCGCAGCCGGACGTGCATCCTTTGGAGTTGCCACCGTGGGGCAATCCCTCCGTGTGCCTCACCTGGAAAGCAGTCCACCGGCAGTGGAGGGGTGGGCTGGAGTGGAGACTGCACACGGGGATGCCTTTCGGGGACTGCGGGGCAGGTAGGAGCTGTCCTTTCAGCACCTACCGCGGAGCCGCCTCCCCAACTTAAAGAGCCCCCCAACATCTGCCCGGCGGCTTCCTTAAATCCCGGCATGTCTGGCCCTCTGGACCCTGTCACAGAATGGTGGAGAAAAGCCGCCAACACGGCCCGGGAGCACGCCCCTCCCACCAAGCTCGCTGGCTCGGGGATCCGGCTGGCCCAGCTGCCCCCGCTCAGCGGAGGCCATGGAACCTGGGCCGTGCAGATGTCACAGCTGGCGAAATCCCTTCTAACACTACCAAGCTGGCCTGCTCTCGGTTGCGTGCGGAAAAGGCGGTTGAAGGAAAGCGCCGGAAGATTAGGAAACAAGTAGATGAACAGGTGTGATGGCCAAGGGGCCCTTCCAGTGCACCCTAGCCCGAAGTCCGGCCTCCTAGAGCTAGCCCAGCGCACCCGAGGGAGGGTGCCAATTGCAGCAGTAAAGCGAAACGTTTTTTCGTTGCAGTTGCCAAACAAACCTTGTATCTCAAAAAATTTTTTAAAAATTCTTTTTGATACCCATAACACAACTGGCTAACATCTGCAATAGGGTGTTTGATGCTCAGGTGGAAGACACAAAATAGGTCCCACCCTAATTTCTAGGCAAGGGTTGAAGCTAGTTTGCAATAACCATACCAGCAGAAAGCTAACATCTGCGAATTCAAATCAAGCATTTTGCAGCCTTTGCCTCTCCTTTCCACTCCCACTGTGCGTCCTGAAGCAGCCACCCTCCACCCCACCCCCGTGCACCTTCCCTAGAATACAGGTCCCCAGGCTGGAAGATAACAGCCCCATTAATCACTGCTACTGTACTCCAATCTTACGAGAAAGCCAGGACTCAAGAGCCATTCTTGCTGGGCAGATTCCGTTTGCTGCCTCCAGCCTCTCATTCCCGCCTTAATTGTAGGGCTCTGTATTACAGCCACATAATTCATGCCTCCCTAATTAAAGCTGTCAACAGCCGCATTGTAAAGCTGGAAAATGTACAGCACCTGCTCTCGGGGGTCTCTGTGCCAGGGATTGGTTTTGGGGAGTGCCAGGTGTACAGGGGCCTGGCCAAAGGGGGCGCTGATTGGCTCTTGGTTGCAGTCAGTTCTTTTTGGATTCTGATAGGAAGGTGGCCAAAAGTTCACCAGTGCCAGGCATCTGGGCACAGAAATGGGGATGGAGAACAAGGCACAGAAAGTTAGAAATCTAAAGCAKACATCTGGGGAGGGAGGTGCTGGGGAGAGGGCTCAGACAGCTTGAGACCACAGTGGCATTTGTTTGGAGTTTCTAGCTAGTACAGCTCTGAGACACGTGAAGCAGAACAGCTCAGCAGACCTTTCTTCAAAGGTGGTCCTCTCTCCACAGCCCTGTGGGGAGGCCAGGAAAGGACACAACCTTGCCTCTTTCCTGCTGGGGAGAGTTGGCCTCACAGGCTGAGAGGCCTAGAGTAAGTTCTGCCATGCATAGAGCAAACTGTCTCAGGCCTACTTGGGGAGCCAGGTCAAAGAGCTGTGAGGTCACCGAAGACGGGAGTGGGAATCAGTATGAGATGGTGAGGGTTAGGGAGCCAGGTCAAAGAGCTGTGAGGTCACTGAAGACGGAAGTGGGAATCAGTATGAGATGGTGAGGGTTGGGGAGCCAGGTCAAAGAGCTGTGAGGTCACCGAAGACGGGAGTGGGAATCAGTATGAGATGGTGAGGGTTGGGGAGCCAGGTCAAAGAGCTGTGAGGTCACCGAAGACGGGAGTGGGGAGCAGTATGAGATGGTGAGGGAAGGAGACAGTCAACTGGGAAACGATTCACTCTGTTCAGTCCTGACACAAATTGGCCTGTGTTGGATTAGACTCTAGGACCTCGACAGGCCCTTCTGCCACCCTGTCTGGAGTCATGGAGGGGGCTGGGTCTCACAGGGGATGGAGCCTGGCCCCATGCCCTGCATGGGGGGTAAAGCTTGTRTGGGCTGAGTCAACAATAGGTAATTGGATTGTAATCACTGCCTGGCTTCCAGGAGCCATGGGGGCGCGGAGCCTTTCAGTGAGCAGTCAGTACTGGTAGTGGGAGGGGGTGGGGATTCAACAGCAAATCCCAGGTGGGAAGCCTAGGGAGGAGCAGCAGATGGGCGTGTTTTCTTCCTGGCCTCCCCACCCCTTTCTTCCCTGCCCAATAATGCTGGCTGCCTATCAGTTAAAATCTACCAGTAGATCAAATCTTTTGTGGAAGTCACAGGGGGAGGGCTTAGGCAGGACGGGTAAAGGCCTAGGCTTTTCTCTTCTGCACGTTGAAGGATATGCTGGTGGAACACCATGCATCCAAAAACAGGGACAGGGCATATAGCTAATGAGTTAGGGTCCCCTGTTCCCCGAATGGGTTAGTGGCTGGACTTGGATTTAGTGTTCACATGAGAGATTCTACCTCAAACTTTAAGAGTAACTGTCAAAGGTAGCCCAAAGGAATCTATAGGCGGCAGAACTTGCCTTTGGGGCTCCCTGCAACACAGAGGGAGCCCAACTCATCAAAAGCTGGGAGGTGCCTTTCCCAAAGAAAGAAAGGAAAAGGAAAGAAGAGTYGGGGCCCAAGAGGCAGAGGGCAGGGCAAAGTGGCTGGTAGCCAGCCTCACTTAGGCAGATGCTGTGCCCAAATGTGCCAGCCAGTCAGCCCGTTTAAGTTCCAAGGCCTGCAGGAAGCTTTGGACTCGCTCTTCCCGTTTGGCGGAGAGTTTGTGCAAGCGCGTCCGTCGAAGCTGGGCATCTCCACTGGCCTGGAGCCCCTCTCGAAGCAGCTGCTCCGTCACTGCAGCCTGGTCCTTCTCCAGCTGGTGCCGCTTCCGCTCCTCAGCATACATGTCTCGGGCCTTCTGTTAGRGAAGGGTAGGGTTGAGGTAGGGATATAATTTTAGGTGTGGGGATGGAAAAGGTGGGGGGTGGGGCACAGAATGGCCAAGTACACAAACTCTGGAGAGTTTCTACCAGTGTGGAAAGGCTTGGGAAGGCTAAGTAGTGGACCTGTGTTACACAGGCAATTCAGGGGCAGTTCATCTTGGCTTGTTTTGTGTGGACGGTGTCTGCATTTCTTAAAATTCTTTTCAAGTTTATGCTTAGAAACAAGTGAATAGACTGATTCTGATTCTTCCACCAACTAGCTTTGTGAAAACCCTAAGTCTTTTAAAATTGCATTTGTAAAAAGTGGGGGTTGTGCCTACCTTGAAGAGAGGTTTAAAGGATTAGGGATAATAAATGCAAAACCCACTCTAAYGTTAGCAGGCAGAGAAGCAGCGACTTTATATGTTATTATTGTATACTGTCTGGGACAAAATACTTACTGGGTCTTCTTGTGGTTCCTAGGTCGGTGAGAGGGGCCACTCTCCAATTTTCTAATCTGTTTTCAGGGTCTAGAACTGGACTTGCCTCTTACAATGAAGACAAGCTTGACTCTGAGCAAATGGCCCTTCTAGGAACACCGAGAAGCAAACTCAACTCTGTTAAGCCACTTACTGCTGCCTAGACTAGGTATTAGTCTCTAGTCGGCTCTTTCTCTTAGAAAAGAATCCKAAAGCCATCAGGGCCCCTGGAATCAATTTTGGCAGGTTGTGGCAACCAGTCTCTGGCAACACCTAGACCTTGCATATGTCTTTGGACAAATAATACTCCCTTTCCAGAGAGAAGAGACCACTCTTTCCTCTCTGGCCTGTAAAGCACTCTGCACAGGAAGCATTTAATCACTTGACCATGTGATCATAAACGGGCAGTAAGGACACTTGTGGCAAAAGAAGGGGGGATCCCTTGGAGCAGAAGGGCTGCTTCATCTCATGGACTCTGGCCTTGTCAATCTTGTGGCCTACAGAGAGAGCTCCTCCTACTGAACAGAACGAACCCACGAGCCAACAACCTGGTGGAGCGTATTTGTTTTTGAGAGTTCCACCATGCTGTCCAGACTTCCAAGCATGCACTATACTGACCGGTAAGCAGTGGGCTCTTCTGATAGGATAACTCTAGGGTTTTCAGTCCTGGTGTCCTTTACCATCTCAACCTTGTGTTGTGGTATTTTTGTGTTTAAGTCTTGTTCTACCCAGCCTGTAAGCTCTGACTGCCTTGTCTTCACTGTGTTCTGTTGTTGCTGCTGAGGGTTTTTCTGGGTAGCCCTGGCCATACTGAAACTGGCTGGACTCAAACTCAGACATCCGCCTGCCTCTGCCTCCTGAGTGCTGGGATCAAGGTGTGCGCCACCTTGGCCCAGACCCTGTCTTTATGCGTTAGGAGCATCCCTCATGCCCACAGACCCTTTGACTGTTGTCTCACTGACGTTCAAAGCAGAGCTGGGATCAGGTCAGGCATGGTGGTGAACTCTTAATCTTAGCACTGAGGAGGCAGGGGGATCTCTATGAATTTGAGGCCAGGCTAGTCTATACAGTGAGTTCCAGGACAGCCAGTGCTACATAATAGACCCTGTCTCAAACAAAACAAATGTAGCTCCCTTCCACAATTACTTGTGTGTGTATGAGGATAGCTCAAGTCGGATTCCAGAAACAAAAGGTTGCAGTGTGTGCCAGCTAGCAGAGTAGATAATGTCACCTGTAGTGAGAGATCCTGCCTCCAAACAGAACAGCTGAGGGAGCACTGGCCAATGCCTGACAGGAACTCAGTCCCTGGACTCCAGGAAAAGCTGGRAAGGAGAGCTCGCTATGGAGGTCTACACTTTCGATCCTAGCACTCAGGAAGCAGAACTCGCAGATCTTACACAAAACTTTTCAGTTGGTTCAAATGAACCGCCAGCTATAAATTTTCTTTTTGGATCATAACATAATTTTTTAAATTATTTATTTATTTAAAGATGGGATCTTGCTATGTGACCCTGGTTGACCTGAACTTTCTACGAGAACCAGGCTAGCCCTAAACCTATGATGATCCTTCTATCTCTGGTACCTGTGCTGGGATCAGTCATCAGTTACTATACCAGGCTCCAAGGTTTCCTCTCTCTTAAAAATTTATTTTAGATTAATGAGTATGAATGCTTTGCTTGTATACACACACACACACACACACACACACACACACACACACACACACACCTTTGGAGGTCAGAAAGGGCGTTGAAAAACTGGAACTAGTTAAGGATGGTTGTGAGCCACCATGTAGATGCCTGAAGGTGAACTGAGCCCTTTGCAAGAGCAAGAAGTGTTTTAAATCATTGCCCCACCTCTCCAGCCACATAAGGCTTTTTCTTAATCTATGAAATGGTTGACAATACCCACCTCCCTGGGTTAATTTAGGAAAATTGTTTACTATTCTGTCACCAGAGCTGGTGGCCAGGGGCTACACAGGCAAAGGCCTGGCCAAACCAAGAGGAAGAGAAACAGCCCCAGAGGGAGGAGAGCGAGCTCCCTGAAGGTCTGTGGAAGGCTCGGTCCAGTGGCACGAGTGAAGAAGCAGCCCTGGCAGAGCCTGCCCACTGTCTGTAGGACAGGGCGCAGCTGATCAGGGAGCCTCTGGAGTTGACAGACAAGGATACCAAGGCAGAGGCATAAAGGGACTTGGTTTATGTCACACAGTGGGTTGAAATTCTTTTGATTTCTCCAAAGTAGCTTTTTAAATTTCCAACCAAAAAAAACAAACCTTTTTGAGACAGGCCTCTCTCTATAACCTGCCCTTTCCGAGCACTCATAAGCTGGCCTTGAACTCACGGAGATTCACCTGCTTCTGCCTCCAGTGTTAGGAGTAAAGGTATGTGCTACAGCACCTGGCCCAAGGTGGCTTCTTGAGGGACGGGAAGCAGGCCTTGTGCCCAGGATAGCGATAGTTCCTGGGGAGGAACGGAAAGCCAACCGTCTTCTCTACCGGCTGCCCACATTCACGTGTCTGGATCCATGCGCGATCTCGGCGGTGCCCTCGGTTCTTCTCAGTTATTKGCCCTTAGGAAACCCAAGCGAGTGGGACATAGTAGTGTACACTGGCAATTCCAGCACACACCTGTAATCACATCATAGGGGATCAAGTAGGACCGCTGTGAGTTCAAGACCACCCTGGGCTACATAGTGAGTACCATGCAAGCTAGAGCTACAGATCTTATTTCAAAGAAAAAAAGAGGGGGAAAACAGCCCCCCAACTCAAGTTAACCAGAGTCTTTATTTTTCCTCCCTGTTCTTTATGTCTGTGTACATGTATGTGCTTGCGTGCAGGTCCATGTGACTGCAGATGAGCATGCACATGCGAACCACAGGTCGACCTCACATGGTCTTGCTCAGAGGGCGTGTTTACAGTTTTTCTATTTTGAAGACAGGGTCTCACATGAGCAGTCTGGCCACAGGTGTGCTCTGCAGCTGGGGGGAGGACTACACCCCTAGGTCCTCCTGCTCCACACGGAAAGCCCTGGGCTGCAGGTGGGCACGCCCACTTGAATCTCAAGAGCATTAATTCTTTAAAATGTCTGTGTAGATCTTAGGCCATCTTTGTGCAAACGCTCANTGCTGCTGTGACAAAACTATGACCAAAACAAACTTAAGGGTTTGACTTGGCTTACATTTCCTCATCATAGTCCATCCATGAGGGAAGTCAGGGAAGGAATTCAAAGTAGGAACCTGGAGGCAGGGACTGAAGCAGAGAGAATGGAGGAATAGACCACTCTTAGTGGCTCACTCAAGATGATTTTATACTTCAGAGTACCATTTGCCCAGCGGCTATACACAGTGAGCTTGTCCTTYCCACATAATAATCAGTCAAAAATATTCCCAAACAGTTTTACATATAGACTATTTAGTAAAGGTATTGTCTCAATTGAAATATCTTCTTCACAGATGAATCTAGCTTACATCAACATGACAAAAGAAAACTAGCCAGMATAACAGTATAACAGTATAACAGAATGTATGTGTTTGCATACATGTTCATATATGATATTGATTTTGGAAAAAAAATATATGTAAAGAGTATAGATACATAGGTATTTACCTCTATGGAAAATAGGGCCTTCAACAGCAGCAATAGCAACACTTAAGGCCTGTGMAAGTCACAAGAAAGACCTGTCCTTTCTTTTTTACTCCTTTGTATAACTGTCTCCTGTTCATCATTTAAGATTTAGTCAAGGGAGTTATTTCTGCAATGATGCTGCTTGAAATGGGAGTGTAAAAGTAAAAGATGTTTCAGAAACAGTTCAACACAGCCATTAGCAGCAGACAAGAATCAAAGCAGAACGAGCCAGTCAGGGCCTGTGGTTGGATGTACACCATGCCCTCTATTCTGCAAGTCCTTTGGGAAGGCAAAACACAAAATGAGCAAGGCTGTTAATGCTGGCAGGAGCAAGTCCAAATTACTTTACGAACATAATGAAGAAGGGAAATCCATAGACTCTCATTTCCTCTCCCTGGTTATGGTCAACCCTTCTCTGCCAATCAATTCCAACAATTGATTAGCTAATAGAATGCTGCAGTTACAGCTGCAGGAAACGGTGAGTTCACCATTACTAGGAAATAACTGCATGGAGGAAGAAAAAAATTGACAAGGAGAAGGGAACATGGGGACACCTTCCATGGAGAGAGTTATTATTAAGATAAACACATATACACATTCACACACACTGTTTTGCTATAGAAATGCTTATTTTGGATTGGAAAAACTCAGACTGCTCTCTTTGCAACTATGTTAAAAACAATTTCCAAGAATTGCAAAAATAGCTTTACTTTTCACTGTTCAGATAATGATCTATTCTTGTTTTGTACATTCTAATTGTTCCTTTTCATTATCTCTGATGGAAAGGGGAAAAGGAGCACACACTTATTTGACTACAAACAATTTAAATCAGGTAGCTGTGTGGCAGAATATTCCTATAATTTTTAATTGAATTAGTAATGTCCATTTAAGTCATCATGGTTGTTAACTGCAAAGGCTTAGAAAGCTTCTCCTAACTCCTCAAGTATTCCCCTATGCGTTATGTTGTTAACTTGATGAAGAAATTAAGTCTCCCTAAGTGTACTTAGGAGTCTAGTTCCTAAGTAAAATCCACATGGGTTTTGACTAAGTAGGTACAGTTTGCTAGTGCTTACAGCAACTGTTGAGTATTCAAAACTTCAAATGGGAACATGTTAACATTCAAGAGCTTATAAATGGCCAGTGTCTGTCAAGTACAAAGAAAACTAGAGGTGAAGAAATCTAAGATAACAACAAAGTACTACAAATAATGTCAATAGCAGAGATTCAGAGGGCACACATTTGTAAGTGGGTGTTCTGTTACAATCATAAAATATCTGAAATAACTAATTTATTAAAAGAAAAAGTTTATTTGGGCTTACAGTTTTGGAGGAATCACCCAAGACAAAGAAGATTCTAATATTCTTGCTGGTTGAAGAGCACACTGCAAAGGAAAAACACATACATTGTCTGCCAGGGAGAAGTGCAGAAGGAGAAGCTAGTTTATACATGCCTTCGAAAGGGTACAGACCCTTTGTACGTGAGTATTTGCAGTTAATTTTATAGACTCGATTTAGAATCACCTAGAAGGCAAATATCCAGGTGATCCTGGGAGGGAATACCCAGACTGGGCTACAGTCTGAGCATGTGTATGATGGATTGCTTAGCTCGGTTATAGTGTGTATATGATGGATTGTCTACATTGGGTTAGAGTCTAAGCATATGTATAAAGGATGGTCTATGGTGGGTTAATTGTAAGGCCTATGTGTGCCATGACTGTGTTAGTGTCTGTGTGTTATCTATATTAGGTTAATTGAGGAAGAAAGACTAACATGAAGCATAGAACAAATTAAAAGAGAGAATGGAGCTATCCCTATCTGCTTTCTGACCCTGTGTGTAGAGTGGTCACCTGCCTTTAGCTCCTGCCACCAGAGCTCCCAAACCACAAAGAACCATACCCCCAAACTGGGGGACAAAATACACTCTCCCATGAGTTACTTTTGGCAAATGTTTTATCACAGAAAAATAACTAAGATACTCTCCATGGCCTACAGTTCTGCAATAGTGTTCACTGCCTGAGCATTACACCTCCCAGTGGTGTCAACCTGAGTACCACACCTTCTGTGTATGAACCCTGATAACACATTTATCTGCTGCAAGATAAGTGGACATTGTAAAACTCAAAATGATACATTCAGAGAAAATGTTAGAATGCTGTTTATTTTTGTAATTATMACATTGGGCATTTATCTAAATGTCCTGTTTTTGGTTATCATGTTAAAAAACACAAAACAGTCAAGATCATCCAGCGGTCAGTGGCGTTAAAGGTTATCATTACTGGAGGTGGATTCTACAAGTTCTTTCTCCCCACTGTTGGGCATTTCATCTAAGTTCCCTCCATTCTCACCTCGCAGGCCTCTGGTACATTCTAGAGGGCCCCCCCCCCACCTCCCATCTCCTGAGGTTGTATATTTCCATTCATTCTGCTGGCCCTTGGGGCTTTACTCTTGGTCCCCACACCCCAATACCTGATCATGTTCCCCTTTTCCTCTGCAGTRAAGGGATGGGGTTACCAGTACACTGTTAAAAACTCTGACCCAGAATTGTTCCTGTCTAAAAGAACTGCAGAGACAGAAATGGAGAAGAGATTGATGGAAAGGAGGTCCAGTGACTGGCTCAAATTGAGACTCATCTCAAGGGGAAGCTCTAAAGCTTGACACTATTACTGATGCTATGATGTAGTTACAGACAGGATCCTTGTATGGCTGCCCTCTGAGAGGCCCAACAAGCAGCAGACTGAGACAGAAGCAGATACTTACACCCAATAAATGGTCTGAAGTTAGGGACTCCTGTGGTCGAAYTAGGGAAAGRCAGAAAAAATGTTGAAGAGGAAGGCTACCCGATAGGAGGACCAGCAGTCTCAACAAACCTGGACCCCTGAGATATCTCAGACACTGAGACACCAATCAGGCAGCATACCCTAGCTGGTCCAAGGCTCCTAATAAATATACAGCAGGGGACTGCTTGGTCTGGCCTCAATGAGAAGAGAGGCTCCAGGGAATGAAGAGGCCTGCCAGGGGTATGGGGGAGTGGGGGTGTGGGRATGTGTCCCCTCTTGGAGACAGGGGAGAAAGAATGGCATGAGGAACTGTTGGAGGGCAGAACAGGAGGGGGATCATGACTGGACTGTGAAAAACAATTAAAAATAATTTTTTAAAAAAGATTATCATTATTTATGACCTATGAAAATATTCATTGTGTTCCCGGCTATATCTAGACTTGTTTCTACACTAAACACCTATGATTATCTGGAATACATAGATGGCACTATCACTCTAATTTTTGTGAAGCCAAGAAATTGAGCAAACATCCTTCTTGGTTACATTCACCCAGAAGTTACTGTCTCCTACAGAATGTCAAGAAGCTTTGATAAAGCATAAATCAAAATAACATCTCAGATTTATCCCTTTGCTAGGTAAGGCTCAGTCACATGAGAAAAGAGCCAGCCTTTCCTCCAGCCAGTCCCTACATTTTCATGAATGTGAAGAAGGCTGGCAGGTAGCTAACCTGATCATTAAATATGTGGCTGAGGAAAAATCTAATTAAGTCTAATGTTTTATGGATGGAAAGTCTAAAATTTTATAGTACACATTAAAATCAAAAGAGCTCAGTCCAAAGTTGACTAATAAATGGGTCTAGAAATATCTCAACAGCACAAAGTCCAGAGTTGATAATAATTAAAAATAAAAAAAAAANCCCCCCCCCCCAAGCAGGTAACAGATGCTCTGCTATTTCTCTTTCTACTTGTTCTGAGCCACCTTGTTCAAATTACTCATATTGTGAGACTCAATGATAAAATCCTTATAATTCAAGTCAYTAATGCTAGAAGTTCCAGATGGGGGCTTGTGGACAGATTTCGGGGATCCTGCGAACCCTGAAGTTGTCTATGTGACCGAGTGTAAGTACCACCCCTGCAAGCCACTGGACATCTTCTGTGGCTTCTAGTAGGATCCCAAAAGGGGTGCTAATACTTACATCATTCCTTCCTCCTGCCCAATCTCTCTCCACACTTAGGAAACATCTATGATTGCAAAATTCTGGTTCCTAGCTCTGTGGCCTTGGCACAGTTAGTTCCTGTCCCTGTTTTCATATCTGAAGAAATAAGGACACAAGGCTGATACATTTAGGGAGAGTCAAACAGATAAATTCAGACAGAACCAGCGCAGCAGCTCCAGGTTGGTGCCTCCGCCCATATGGGCAGAGGTGGTCAGATGCAGGCAAGAGTTAGGGAGACCAGCAGCAGCATAAAGACAGCCCGGCTGCTCAGGAAGCTTCTGGAAGTGCTCTGGGCTCTGCAGAATCCTACCGTCACACACACATTTATTTGAGATCTGGTCTCAAATTCACTGGCTTTGAATTTGAGATCCTCCTGCCTCGGCTTCCCAATAGCAAGTATTAGAGGTGGGTGTTAACAGCTGTGACTTTGATTAGGCTCTCTGAGCTTGCTTTGTCCTGTATCTTCAGGACACATTATTCTTATATCATATTGGTCCCTAAACAATCTCTCGATCCCCGCCCCCCGCTGGGCCCTGGCYGGCCTTAAGCTCCTCTACCTGTGTCTCGAGTGCTAGGATTACCAGCAGCAGCACCAGGCCCAACCAGCCCCTCCATTTACTCATGTACAGAGAGACTGAGAAGACCTACCTGACTGAGACCGACCTGACTGAGTTCTTGGGAGCAGAAATGAGGAACTGGCTAAAACTCTCAGTGTCTGACAGTAAATGATCAGTGCGTGGGTAGTAGTAGTGTATTGACCACTATTGTTTGTCAAGAAATGTTTGTAGGCTGGAAAGATGGCTCAGGGGGTAAAGGCATTTGTCACCAAGGCTGACAACCTGAGTTCAATTCCTGAGACCCATAGAAAGGAGAGAGCCAACTTTCAAATGCCGCCCTCCACACATGCGCTATGTCACACACATGCATTAATTACGGCACATCTAGCACAGACACTCACAATACAATAAAAATTGTTAAAAGGGGTACACAGCAAGGCCTAGTGTGAGGCAGGTCTACCAATGCCACCCTCCCACCCCATCCTGCCCGACTCCTACCTGAAGTGCGCTATGGTTCATCTGAAACTGCAGGATTGCCTCACACAGGTTCCAAAATGTGTATTCTGGCCACAGGACAGGCTGGAACACGAGGCAGGAATGGGAAGTCTGGTGAAAACAAGCAGCAGAGCATGAGTTAGCCATAGGCCGAGGCGACACAGGACTGCTCAAACTCTGATGGAGGAGCAGCGGGGTGGGAAAGGCCTAGAACAAGATGGCACCCATTTCCAGAGCCCTGGATGTGTCTGCGGCCAGCCCAGTTTCCCTCACCTTGGAGGAAGGGTCACAAGGCACCTGGATTCCCTGCTTGTGGCAAGGRAGAGCTAACTTAGATAAATGTTTCTGCCATGTTCCCTTCTTTTCTTTTTTGTCAGACAAAGTCTCGCTGTGCTGCACTGGCTGGTGCGGAGTTAACTATGTAGACCATGCTGGCTTGGAATTCACATTGATCTGCCTGCCCCGAGAGCTTGGACCAGAGGCATGTGTCACCACGCCCAGCTACACCATGTCTCTAAACGCCAATTTTAGGACTCTGAATGACATCTGGATTATGTTATTGGCTCCGGGCCCTTGGAGGTCATCTGAGACACAGTCTGGTAAAGTCAGCCAGAACAAATGGTAGCTGCCCCGTTATTTTAAGTAGCAGCAGTGTGACTCCGTGTTTTAAGCCCATGGGTTCTGGAGCCAAACTGCCTGGCTACCATTACCACAGAACTGGCTGAGGTTTTTCACCTTTCTAGGCCTCACTGAGTCTTTACGAACTATRAAGATGAAATATGTATGAAGGAAAAGCCCAGAACAGGGTGAACATGAAGGCCCAGGACTCCTACACTCTGAGAGCCACTGCCGACTGTCAGCTATACTGAACGACCAAGCGCTGCCCCACCCCCGGGGCAAAYTTGCTCACTACTGTAGACCAAAGTCACCTTCCCACAGCTTCTACCAAGTACTTTCTCCATAACAAATGAAAGTGGCTTTTCATTCTGAGACAGAGTCTCACTGTGTAGTCCTGGCTGGCCTGGATTTGCTCTATAGAACNAAAAAAAAAACAAATAAAGAAACCTAGAAGTTTCACCAGAGCCCTAATTTGGAGGTTTTGGTGGCAAAGCCAAAAGGTACACTCTTGTGTTACTAGAGTACTGTATGTCTATAATGTACAATATGCTGGATAAACTTCATTTCTATGCATGTGTTCCATCTGTACTGCTTTCTAGTTGACTTAAAAGGTTTTATTCAAAAAGAATTATTCATATACTATAGAAGCGGATGAGTATGGTGTTCTCTAATACCCAAAATGAGCTTACCATTGTACCAAATAAGAGAACAATGAGACAAACCTCTACTTTTTAGAATATTTTTATTTGTTTGTTTTTTTCCCTTTAAATTTTAAATTTTACTTTAATGTGTCTGAATGTTTGGCCTACATTTATGTCAGTGTAACATGTACCTGACTGGTACCCATGAAGCCCAGCAGAAGAGAATGAACAGGAGTTACAAAGAGAAGTGAACCACCATGTGGGTGCTCAGAACTGAATCTGGCACCTCTGCAAGAGCAAGTACTCTTAACTGCTCAACCAGCTCCCATGACCCCAGTATCCTTTTAACTGTTCTGAGCAAACCATTGTATATGGAAAAGAATTTGGCATGTGTGTGTTCATGTGTATGTGTGTTCCTGTGTGTGTGTGTGTGTGTGTGTGTGTGTGTGTGTGTGTGTGTGTGTGTGTGTGTGTGTGTCTGTTGGGGGGTAATAGTTTTATTTTCCCATAACTTGTTGAGATATGTATCATTTTGGAAGTAGTCTCAACATACAAAAACAAACACACATACACATGTATACACATACACACACACACACACACACACACACACACACACACACACCATTTGCAATCTTGCAATCACTTTACTATTTTGAGGTAACCTTCCTCATCACAAATCTAACTGTGATTACCACAGGTTACAAATATACTTGGTAATTGCTTGATTCTTGTAATTTCTCTTTGTAAGATCAAGTCCCAATACATTTAACTCCACATATCAAATTGGCTATATTTGTCTTATAAAACCTTTTGATATGAGTAGCTTGAACTACACCATATTTGTTTACAGTTTAACTCATTTCATTCAAGACCACTATGATTTTAAAATATGTTTAAAGTGTTTTATAAATACTGTTTTTAAATTAGCACACACCTTTTTTGCCCAGGCTTTTATGGAATTTCAAAAAATGATGTCATTTTACATTTTATTTTGTATGGAGTTTGTTTGATTCTTCTTGCTATTCATTAAAAAACTATCATCTGATTGTGTTCTCAATCTAAAGCAATTCACTTCATGAAAAACCCTGTCCTTCCTAAATAAATACAGGGACCTATTTTTTAATTATCATGTTCCCATGGGATAATTAATGCACAACAGAGTGTATATAATAGGATTGGTTTCAGACAAAAAAATGAAAACTTCAAATGACAATAAATTCTAAGTAAAATGGTAAGAAAATAAGCAAAACCTGCTGCTTAACTTTTATTTTTTACTTTTATTTTTTATTTTTATTGAGACAAGATTTATTACTGTGTCCAGAACTTGCATATTCTAGAGAGTCTATATCCATTCTGTACTGAGAATCCCATCTTTGCCTGCCAAGTGCTGGTTGTCAACTTTATTTTAATTAGGCATAGTCTTTAATTACAATTCAAATGTTGTCCCCTTTCTGGGTTCCCACCTCCTCCCAAAATGCCATAAGCCATCTCCCTTTCCCCAACCAACCCACCCCTGCTTCCCTATCCTGGTATTCTTCTACAATACTGTATCAAGTCTTTCCAGGACCAAGGGCCTCTCCCCCATTTGGTGTCCAACAAGATCATCCTCTGCTGCTGATGTGTCTGGGGCCATGGGTAACTCCAAGTGTACTCTTTGGTTGATAGTTTTGTCCATGGGAGYTCTGGGAGTACTTAGTGACTCATATTGTTGTACCTCCTATGGTGCTGAAAATCCATTCAGCTCCTTTGGTCCTTTCTCTATCTCATCCATTGGGGACCCTGTGCTCAGTTCAATGGCTGGCTGAGAGTGTCCCCCTCTGTATTTGTCATGCACTAGCAGAGACTCCCAGGTGACAGCTATATCCAGCTCCTGTGGGCAAACACTTRTGGGCATCCACAATAGTGTCTGAGTTTTGCAATTGTATGTGGTATGGATTCCTAGGTGGTACCTAGGAATCATATTCTGCTCCACACTTTGTCTCTATATCTCCATCTGGGGGTATTTTGTTCCTCCTTCTAAGAAGGACTGGAGTATCCATACTTTGTTCTTCCTAATTTTGGGCATCATTTGATATGTCAATTGTGTCTTAGGTATTCGAAGCTTCCAGGTTAATATCCACTTATCAGTGAGTGCATACTATGAGTATTCTTTTGTGATTGGGTTACCTCACTCAGGATATTCTCCAGTTCCATCCATTTGTCTAAGAATCTCATGAATTCATTGTTTTTAGTGACTGAATACTACTCCATTGTGTATATATACCATATTTTCTATATCTATTCCTCCATTGAGGGACATCTGGGTTCTTCCCAGATTCTTGCTATTATAAATAAGGCTTCTATGAAAGTGGAGTATGTGTCCTTATTACATGTCAGAGAATCTCCTGGAGTGGTATAGCAGGGYACTCTGGTAGTATTATGCCCAGTTTTCAGAGGAACTGCCAGACTGATTTCTAGAGTGTTTTTTTACCAGTTTGCAATCCCACCAGCAGTGGAGGAGTGTTCCTCTTTCTCCACAACCTCTTCAGCACCTGCTGTCGCCTAAGTTCTTGATCTTAGCCATTCTGACTGGTTTGAGGTGAAATCTCAGGGTTGCTTTGATTTGCATTTCCCTGATGACCAAGGATGTTGAACATTTCTTTAGGTGCTTCTCAGCAATTTAATATTCCTCAGGTGAAAATTCTTTGTTTARCTCTGTACCCCAKTTTTTAATAGGGTTATTTGWTTYTCTGGAGTCTAACTTCTTGAGTTCTTTGTATATAYTGGATATTAGCCCTCTRTYGGATGTAGGATTGGTAAAGATCTTTTCCCAATTTGTTGGTTGACATTTTGTCATATTGACACTATCCTTTGCTTTACAGAAACTTGGTAATTTTATGAGGGCCCATTTGTCAATTCTTGATCTTAAGGCATAAGCTATTAGGGTTCTGCTCAGGAAATTTTCCCCTTTGCCTATGTGTTCAATAATCTTCCCCAGTTTCTTTTCTATTAGTTGCAGTGTATCTGGTTTTATGTGGAGGTCCTTGATCCACTTGGACTTGAGTTTAGTACAAGGGGATAAGAATGGATCGATTTGCATTCTTCTGCATGCTAGACACCAGTTGAGCCAGCACAATTTTTTTGAAGAGGCTTTTTTCCACTGGATGAAATTAGCTCCTTTGTCAAAGATCAAATGACCATAAGTGTATGGGTTCATTTCTGGGTCTTCAATTCTATTCCACTGATCTACCTGCCTGTCACGGTACCAATAAATACTATGCACTTTTTAACACTATTGCTCTATAGTACTGCTTGAGGTCTGGGATACTGATTCCCTCAGAAGTTCTTTTATTGTTGAGAATAGTTTTAGCTATCCTGGGTGTTTTGTTATTCCAGATGAATTTGAGAATTGCTATTTCTAACTCTATGAAGAATTGAGTTGGGATTTTGATGGGGATGGCATTGAATGTGCATATTGCTTTTGGCAAGATGACCATTTTTTACTATATTAATACTGCCAATCCACGAGCATGGGAGATCTTTCCATTTTCTGAGGTCTTCGATTTCTTTCTTCAGAGATTTGAAGTTCTTTTCATACAGATCTTTCACTTGTTTGGTTAGAGTCACCCTCAGATATTTTATATTGTTTGTGACTATTTTTAAGGGATTTGTTTCTACAATTTCTTTCTCTGCCTATTTATTCTTTGAGTATAGGAAGGCATGAGTTAATTTTATAACCGGCCACTTTGCTGAAGTTGTTTATCAGCTGTAGGAGTTCTCTAGTGGAGTTTTTTGGTTCACTAAAGTATGCTATCATATCATCTGCAAATAGTGACAACTTGAATTCTTCCTTTCCAATTTGTATCCCTTTGACCTCCTTATATTGTCTGATTGCTCTAGCAAGAACTTCAAGTACTATATGGAATAGATAAGGAAAGAGAGGGCAGCCTTGTCTGGTCCCTGATTTTAGTGGGAATGCTTCAAGTTTCTGTCCATTTAGTTTGATGTTGGCCACCAGTTTGCTGTATATTGCTTTTAGTATGTTTATATATGGGCCTTGGATTCATGATCTTTCCAAGACTTTGAACATGAAAGGATGCTGAATTTTGTCAAATGCTTTTTCAGCATCTAATGAAATAAGCATGTGGTTTTTTTTCTTTGTTTATTTATGTAGTGGATTACATTGATGAATTTCCATATATTGAACCATCCCTGCATCCCTGGTATGAAGTCTACTTGATCGTGGTGAATGATAGTTTTGATGTTTTCTTGGATTCAGTTGGCAAGAACTCTATTGAGTATTTTTGCATCGACACTCATAAGGGAAATTGGTCTGAAGTTCTCTATCTTTCTGGATCTTTGTGTAGCTTTGGCATCAGCATAATTGTGGCTTCATTGAATGAGTTGGGTAGTGTTCCTTCTGCTTCTACTTTGTGGAATAGTTTGAAGAATATTGGTGTTAGGTCTTCTTTTAAAATCTGGTAGAATTTTGCACTAAAATCATCTGGTCCTGTGGGGTTTTTTTTTTTTTTTTTTGGTTGGAAGACTTTCAACGGCCACTTCTATTTCTTTAGGGGTTAGGGGATTGTTTAGATTATCTGTTTGATCCTGATTTAATTTAGGTATTTGGTATCTGTCTAGAAAATTGTCCATTTCCTCCAGATT
>BDUI01004053.1:43203-66850 GCA_002335545.1 Apodemus speciosus
TTCCGTTTTTCTTTTCCCTCCTTTCCCCTTCTCTCTCTTTCCCTTTACTCTCCATTTCTTCCTTTGTGTTTTTATTTGGATCAGGCAGGCTAGCCTGGAGTTTACTGAGTATCCCAGGTTAGTCTTAATCTTGTGGTAATCCCCCTGAACTACTTTCTGAGTAGGATTATAGATGCATACCAGAAGCCCTAGTTTTATTTTTTAAAGCTGCCCCCAGTTCTTCATTTGAATGTACAACTTTCATTTATATTCAGTGTTTGTGTAAATGGGTGTGAAATCTGCTGTTCCTTTCTTGCTACACTCTCAGATCCAGGCTGCCCATGCTCTGCGTGAAGTCACTAGAGGGTACTACCTATCACATGCATAATGGCTGCCAATTCAATTTGAAGAGCTAGAGGAGAAAGAAATTCTCTGTGGTTTAGGGACTGTGTCCCCAAAGTTGGTTATTGTCAGGAAATTTTATCACAACAACAAAAATGTCAGTAGGGTAGAAATTAGTACTGAGGAAGTCATATCATTGCTGTGATAAACATGACATGTGATTTTTTATGCCCTGTGCTATTTTGTGGGAGGAATGTAGAAGCACTTGGTGTATTAGGTTGAAAAGTTGACTGCTGGAAGCAGTTGAATTGGCATGTTGTAGTGCAAGCTTAGGTGATAAGAATGCTGAGAAGAACAAGTAAAGCTGAGGCTGCGCTCATGCGGCTTTAGAAAACAACACCAGGAAACGATCTGTGGAGCGGTCGGTGCTACTGATCGGCCTGAGGCTGAAGGAGCCATTGTGGTTGGGTGGTAAAGAGATGGACACAAATGGAGTGAAACCTTTTATGTTTTATTGGGGTTGGCACACAAAAGCTGTGATTGAAGTGGACCAGGCTACATCTCAAGCAAGCAGCAAGTAAGTGTTGTCCACAACGTACTGATTTTGAAGGCATGAAAGACGCAAGATTGACAATAGTTGTGGACAACACCTGAGGCTTAGCACCATCTATGTCTACAGGCCCCCCATGCATGTGTACACCCACAGGCACACACACAGGGGCACACACACACACACACATACACACACACATACACACACACACACACGCACAGGTGTGCATGAGACAAACTTTGGACATGTCTATTAAGGGCATTGGGTTAACTGAGGTGGGAAGTCTCACCCTGTGGATGGTACTATTCCATAGGGTGCGATCCTAGACCAAATATAGAGAAGAACTAGCACTTGAAAAGCAGCACCTGTCTTCCTCCTGTGAACGCGAGTAGCTTTCTTAAGTTCCTCCTACTATGGCGGGCTGTATCCTCCAAGTATGAGCCTAAGTAAACCCTTTTACTGCTTTCTTGTCAGATTTGTTTTTATCACAACAGGAAAAGCAACAAGCACTCATACATATAACACACACACTTTATGTAAAAATATATGTACTTAAATCTAGATTGTGCATATGGAAAGAATTAGGAAATACATGATATTTGTCTTTCTGAGTCTGACTTGTATGCATCTCTTGTTAGCTGAACACAATATACTTTGTGGAGGTTGGCAAATAGCTTTTAGTGATGTGAGGAGAGGTGGTGGGGCTGGAAGCAGTCTGTGACTACGCCACAAGGATCTCATTTTGGTCTCCCTTAGGGTTCTATATCCTTGAGGTTTCTGTCAGGATACTTCCTATGTGCCTCACAGAACACAGTGTAGTAGATGGGTAGGTTTTGTGAGACATTCTTGGGGTAAGAGTAAATGATGGTCAAGGGACTGACCTACAGTTTGGGTAGGTTCCATATGATTTCTAAAGTGTTCTAGGTGGGGGGGGGCTGCCCTTTGTAGGTGATAGTCAGGCTTATTTATAGTGACTCTTAAAGGAGGACCCATCATATGGAAATCTTGCTAATAATCGTACTATTTTCAGATTTTGTGGAGTCAATTTTTGTTGTTGTTGTTGTTGTTGTAGTCATTGTTGCTGTTGTTTGTTTTATTTAGTTTAGTTTAGTTTTGTTGAGACTGGGTTTCTCTGTGTAACAGCCCTGGCTGTCCTGGAACTTGCTTTGTAGACAAGGCCAGTCTCAAACTCAATGTGTTTGCCTCTGCCCAAGTGCTGGGATTAAAGCCATGTACCATCACTCCTGGCTTTGTGGAGCCAGGTTTTAATAGTTATCAGTTAGTGACCTTCTAGGTAGTTAATTAGTCCTGCACTTCCAGTCCTTCGTTTTATAGGTGAGTTGTGAGGGAGATGTCCATACCTCAAGTCCTCTAATCCTACTCATTTCTGTCTGGCCACCTAACAACTAGCTCTTAGTCTTCTGGTAAACCTTTGTCTTGGCCTGTCACCACACCAAGCACTTTCAGATTTGGCTTCCTTCAGTGTCTAGAGCAGACTGCAGCTGTGCCTTCCTTCATTTGGACGACTGGAGCCAGATGAGTCAGATGAGCTTAGGTGTTTTCCTCTCCTAGGGAGGATAGGCTGTGATAAAACCCTAGTCTTTGACRCTCTGCTAAATTGGTTTTGCTGTAGTGTCGGCATTCTTAAGAGTAGAGTGCTGTGGCACATTTGAAAATGGTTCCTTTCCCCTCCTGCTTCCAGAAGCATGACAATGTCTTTCTCAATCCTCACTTTGCGAATCTGATAGAGCTCCTGGAGGTATACTCGACAAACGTCAGCGACTCTCCATGACCAGAAATTTGTCAGTTGCAGGCCAAATTTCCCTATCCAGCACTGGTTCCAGATCCGTCAGAGAAGGGGACCCTATATTGGAAAGACAGACAGGTAGATACACAGAAGCCCAGCATAAAGTCCCCACACTTCAGAGTTTGTGACTCATTATCATAATTGATTCCAGAATATTTCAATTGCTTTTAAGCAGTCACACCTCATTGTCTCTCCCCACTTGCTCCTGACAATCACAAATCTATTATGTTTCTCTGAAATGTTCTACTGTAGAAATTTCAGAAAAAAATAGGATAATAAGTTAGGTAGCTTTTTATGACTGTTTTCCCTTACCCAGCATGCCATTTTCAAGGTTCATCCATGCTGCGGCATGGATTGGTATTTTGGTATTTTTTGTGGCTCAGCTCAATAGTATTCCATTGCAGTTTGACCTCCTATTTACTTTGCTATTCATCCATTAAAGTCCATTTCCATTATTTCCAGGTTTGGGATATTATAGATATACCTGTGCCGTTATACACAATAATGAAGAAGTTGTTCTGTTTGTTGTATTTTAATTTCTCTTGGGTTTTTGTTCAGTGTCTGCTGAATCTTGAATATTTTTTCACTTTGCACATTACTGTTGTTCCCTCTGATGTTTTTTCCTTCTCTATGCATTTTCTGAAGTAGGATCTCCTTCCTTTTATCTGAAGTATTTTAAGCTCCCTTGTGTACTCCATTTTCTTTTATAAAGGATCCTATAATGTAGCCAGGCTGGCCTTGAACTCAAGATCTTCCTGCTTCAGCATTCTGAGTCCTGGGATTATAGGTATCCTCTTGCATGCTCATTTCTTAATCTCCAGCAAATAGACTGTCCTCCAGCATGTCTTGGAATCTTAAAGTTTGTATTGTTAGTAGTCAAACATATTTCCCATTATAAAACCATTCAACATATTGATCAACTAGAATCTGTACAGGACATCAGTATGCTCCAACATTTCAACCTTTTTTGAATACAAGTTGGAATAGGGGTAGATAATCAACCTTGAAAATCCTGCACACTATTTCCAGGGGCTTGAGCCAACATATTAAACATATTAAACACTGCAAACTCAAATGAATACATTGATATCAATGCATTCCATTTCCACTGGAGACTTTTAATTATTTTTCAAATGCATGTTATCCCCTTCCTGAGCATGGCCTTGGAGTAGGTGTGTCACTGTAGTTATGGGCCTTAAGACCTTCTTACTAGCTGCCTGGAAGCTAGTCTTTTCCTGTTTGCCTTTGGAAGAAGATCCAGAACTCTCAGCTCATCTTGTACCATGCCTGAGTGGATGCTGCCTTGATGATAATGGACTGAACCTCTGAACCTGTAAGCCAGCCCCAAATAAATGTCGTCCTTATAAGAGTTGCCTTGGTCATGGTGTCTCTTCACAGCAGTAAAACCCATACTTAGAGAATCACAATCTTCATAGTAAAATTTTGCAATGTCTACTGCATTAGTTACCTTTCTCATTGCCATCATAGACTACCTGACAAAAAACAACATAAGGAAAGAAAAACCTCTTTTGGCTCACAGTTTGAGGATATAGTCCATCCTGCTGGGAAAGGTGTGGTCAAAGAAAGTGAGGCACAGCTTATTGCAGTGTCTGCACTCASGAAGCTGAGAGCAATGAATATTTATGTTTATTTAGCATTCTTTTATGCATTCAGGATCCCAGACCATAGATGATGCTACCTAAGTTCAGAGCGAGTCTTCCCATTAAATTAATATATGTGATCAAGAACCTCACTTTCAGGCATGTCTAGAGGAGAGGTTTGCTTCCTGATTCCAAATCTTATTAAGTTGACAATCCAGATTAATCACCACATCTAAAGTGTCACTATCTTTCTCAGTGACCATGTTGCCTGTACTTGCTTCTCATCTCAGGTCCAGGATAGTGATGCTGTTAGCAGTCATTGTATCACAGAATGCATGGATTGCTCATGCACATTGCATTTTGGCAAGGAGAATGAATGTCTTTGTACAATTTGAACCAAGAATCACATTCTAAGTGTTTCCCCCTACGGCTCTTCCTAATAACAATAATTGCATTTGAGGAGCCCAACAGGACAAAAAAAATATGGGTTAGAAGGGAACTAGGGTAATTTTAAAAGGTATAGTGTAAATATATGGGTCTTACTAATACCTTTTGGTAACCATGCTTTGGCCAAAGAGATTAGTAGAGGGAGCAGTTCCCAGGCTCAAATGTAGGAAGATTGTTTAAAGTGTTGAGAGAAGTGGCAATGTTTAACTAAGAGCCCAGCTGGTTCAGCATGACCTTGTGGGGATGTAGCCAGTGGAATAAACACTGTGGCACATTTCATAGATCAAAGCAACTGGGAAGTCAAAATCAAGGGATTCGTCCCAGTGAAGTTCGCTGCCTTCTGAGTTAGTCAACAGGTTACAAAATGCTAATGAGTAGATCTGGGGGAAGATGTGTAGCAAGGCAAAAATGTCCACATTGGGTACTTTGGAGGTTAACATCTAAAAATGGTTGTATTTTGAGTTTCCAAAATTGATTTGAGTCTGTATAGTGTTTAACATGACATTTTCTTCCATTGTTTCTGGCAGTTACTACTATTGAGGATTTTTTGAAGCTATGTTCATTCATATGGGAGGTGACTTCAAATTTGCTCTGCTCATCACTCAGTGGACTTTTTTCCCCACATGGGCGCTCAGGCACTAGTTCACTCTTCTGTGATTCCCATCTTCTTACTTTGCTCAGTACTTTCTCGCCAGTCTTTGCCCAGCCTGCTCTCTTATAGAACCCAAGACTACCAGCCCAGGGATGGCACCCCCCACAACGGGCCCTCCCCACTTGATCCCTAATTGAGAAAATGCCCCACAGTTGGATCTCATGGAGGCACTTCCCCAACTGAAGCTCCTTTCTCTGTGATAACTCCAGCCTGTGTCAAGTTGCCACACAGAAACAGCCAGTACAGTACTCTTAATCAGTGAGCCATCTTTCTAGCTCTGTTTACTATTTCTTGAGAGCTTATTTGGGGGCCATGTCAGGGGAACACAGCTATTCATATACCAAAGACTGGCCCTCAATTAAACAAGCACACAGCTTTGAGGAGGATACAAACATAGCTACCCAAACCAACTGAGTCAACTGTTGGTGAGGTGACAGATGTCATCAGTGTATTCTGTAATATTTTCTTTTTGCTTCTTTGTTTTTGAAATAGTATCTTATGTCTTTGCAGCTCAGGCTGGCTTGTAACTTACTTTATAGCCTAGGCAGATTCAAACTCAGAGTGATCCCTCTGTCTCAGCTTCCCCAGTGCTGAGGATTAGGTTAACTAGCCACAATGTGTAATTGATATTTCCATTTATCATAGTGTTCTGCAGGAGAACATTTGCATGTTATCTCGAATCTCACAGAGCACACCTATTAGACTGCTGATTTTCCTCACTATATACTCTGTATCTATTTTTTTCTTGGTGGGACATTGTATTTAATTCTAATTTTCTTTAGCCCCAGGTGGTAAAGCCCCACCAATCATTATTACAAGCAAAGTTTAATAGGAAAAAATTGTAATTCACATATGTTTCTTCCTGTATTACTCAGTGATCATCAGAAAAGGATTTGAGTTGAGAACTTTTTAAAAAGAATGTATTTATTTTCCTTATTATGTAAATGTTTTTCCCACATGTAGGTATGCATACTGTATACAATGCCTGGTGCCCACAAAGGCTAGAAGAGGGCATAAAATCCCCTGAAAACTGGAGTTATAATGGTTGTGAGCCACCATGTGGGTATGTGGAACTGAACCCAGGTTCTCTGCAAGAGGAGCAAATGTTCTTAGCTGCTGAGCCATCTCCCAGCGACGAGGACTCTCCCATGTCTTTTCTGAAGGACTTTTTATAACTGTTCTAAGCCAGAGGAAATTACTCAGATTAGTTAGGATCATCTTCATTTCTCTGGGCCTTAGGGACTAGCTGCTTAGTATCAGCTCCTAGAAGCCTCTTGAACTTCAGTACAAATGCATTTACTACAGAAGATTTTTTTCTAACCCTGACTTTTCCTAAAAAATATTTTGTTTTATTTATTTATTTAGTTTGCGGGTATTGGTGGTGTTGGTGGTGATGTGTGTGTGTGTGTGTGTGTGTGTGTGTGTGTGTGTGTGTGTGTGGTGTGTGGTTTGTTTGTGTGTATGTGTGCGTGGTGTATATGTGTATGCGTATGCATATGTGTATGCGTACGTGTATGTGTGGTGGTGGTAGTGGTAGTGGTAGGGGAGGTGCCACCACACTTACAGAGGTCAGAGAACAACTTTCAGGAGCTGTTCCTCTCCTTTCTCCATGTGGTTCCTAGGCAGTGAAATCAGGTCATCAGGTTTGGTAGCAAGTGCCTTTACCTGCTGACCCATGTTACCAGGTATTTGGGCCTTTTTCTTCATTTCATTGGTATGAGATTTCCGCCAAAATACTTGTACTGGCATCTAAAAGCCAGTATTTAAAAAGGCAGCTGGGTTCATAAAAAAGAAAGAATAAAAAGAAATGACTGAGAACTGAATTGACAGAATTAAAAAGAAACAGCAAATAAGTCCAACAATGAGAATAAATAGTAATTAATAAATCTGAGCCAGGAAATCATTTAAGTAAGACAAAGTTGAAAAATTAATTGGTTGGGCTGATGATAGGACTCAGTTGATAAGAGTTCCGGTGGAACATATATGAAGTCCTAGGCTTCATCCCCAGCACTATATATGGTGTAGTGGTGTACCCCACACTTTTATCAATCTGAGGTGGGTGCAGGAGGATTAGAAGTTCAAGATAACCCTAGGGTACCTAGAAACTTTAAGGCCAGCCTGGGATACACAAGACCCTGTCTCAAGCAAACTTAAAAGGCATGCCCATGTGTTTCAATAGACTAAGGTCTCAAGCTCTCACCAACAAGAGTACTACAGCCTTCAACATCTCCCTGCCTCCATTCTGTCCCATCTCTAACCTTTCTTCCCCCACTCTGCCATAGTGAATTTTCTATGCCCCAATCAGATTGTGACTCCAGCACTTAAACTCCCTAGAGGGTTCCCAAGCACACAGACCATCTTGCCATTCCTCAAGTATGTGAAGCACATTCCTGACTTTCGCATGGCTGTTCTCTATTTATTGCTTCACATTGCTTCTCTCCACAATGAGAACGTGAGCTCTCTGAAGCCAGGGCTGATCCTCTTTTGTTCACCATTGTATTCCCAGAGCCTATACCATTTGAAGATGCTTTTAATGAAAATGGCCACCATAGGCTCATACATTTAATGGTGTCTAGTTGGTGGCAGTCTGGGGTCAGATTAGGAGCTATGGCCTCGCAGGGGGAAGTATATCACCGGCTGCAGCTTTGAGGTGGGAGTTGCACCTTTTTCGAGTTCTCTCTCTGCCTCCTGCTTGTGGATCCATGTGTGAGCTTTCATGTTCCACTTGCTCCACTGTCATGGACTCTAGGTCCTGGAACCGTAATCCCAATTAAATGCTTTCTTTTCTGTTGCATTTGTCATGGTGTCTCTTCCCAGCAATACAAAAGTAACTAATGTTACATTACATGCCTCATGTAATGTAGTCTATGTAATCTATTCCAAAGGCAATATGTGAGTGCAAGGCTGATGTAACATTAGCAGGGCAGGAGCTAGTTCCCTCTGGGGAAAAGGAAAAGCAATCATGTTGATTACAAGTTGCTCACGTATGTTACAATGAGAACAGACACTGGAGGTAAGAGAAAGGTTACAACAGCGGAGTCTGAAGCACTGAGGAGGATAATGGGGCTTGTAGTTGGGCATGAGATAACTGAGCTAGATATGTAAATGAGGAACAGGTCTCTGGGCCAGTGATGGAAGCCCAGCTGTAGTCTGAAGCCCTTGAGGAACATCCACAAGGCACTATTGTCCTTTCATATATCTCTTCCACTGATACAGCTAATTGTAACTAAATTGTAAGTGAGGAGGATTCTAGCAATCCTCCAGACACTTAAGGACTGAAACCTGTTAGAGTTGTTCTTCTATTCTGTGACAAAGCGACCAAGGCAACTTATAAAAGAAAACGTTTAGTTGAGCTTATGGTTTCAGACGATAGAGGCCACGATGGTGAAGGTCAGTGGTGGACTCAGAGATGGTATGAGAGGACCTTAAGCTACCCCTCACTGGGTGTGGAGAGCACCAACAGCTGCATGACCACTTTTCTGATTGGGCTAGCACAGAGTATTGACTTGGCCCATGATAGCCCAGAGAACTAACTAATGTCAATGGAAACTATTTCGAGCTTTGTGCAGTTTCTCTCATTGCATTATTAACTCCCAGACAAAAGAAATCAATGGCCATGTTCCTCATTTGGAAATTCCTCCCATTCTTAGGACATTTTCTCACTTTTCCTTAAGTGCCCACTTTTTCATAATTCTCACTTTTCTGTAATAATTTTTAATAGAGTCCACTTGTACTTTCCATACAACCTAAAGAATCTATGCTGGAATGGAGAGATGGCTCAGTGGTTAAGAGCACTGGTTGCTCTTGCTGAGGTCCTGAGTTCAATTCTCAGGAGCCACATGGTGGCTCACAGCCATCTGAAATGGGATCTAATACCTTTTCTGATGTATCTGAAAACAGCTAGAAATGTACTCAAATAAATAAATAAATCTTTAAAAAATTCAAGAATCCATGCCATTAATCTCCTGTGTGTGACAACCAGGCTGTGAAAGGTGCTATAGAATTAACAAAACAAAACTATGAATCACATCAGCCAGTAGCAATTTCAATATGTACCAAGGAGATTTTTAACAAATATTCCTAGAAAAAGACTTTAGTAAACCTTTTTATAGAAACAACCATTTTTAAACAGTAACTTAAATGATGACTGGGATTCCAGAGAATTTAAACCTAGGCCAGACCATCCATTTTTTTCTGTTTTATACAGAAAGTTATCTATCTATCTATCTATCTATCTATCTATCTATCTATCTATCTATCTATCTATCTATCTAAAAGGGTGTCTTACCTATATGTGTATCTGTGTGCAACATGCATACCCAGTGCCCACAGAAGACAAAAGAAAGTGTTGGATCCCCTAAAACTGGAGATACAAATGATTGTGAGCCAGTATGAAGGTTCAGTAAATTGAATTCAGGACTTCTGTAAGAGCAGCCAGTGCTCTTAACTTCTGAACATCCTGTCTCTCCCCCTGTTTGTACCTTTAGTGTAATTTACTAAGTTCCATATAGTGTGCTGCGTTCTCAATACCACTCAGTCTTCATGTCTGTCTGTACTAAGAGCAGTACTAAGAGCAGTTCCACCTGGACAAAGTTACACCCTTACCCAAAGTCATTCAGCAAGCACAGAGGCAGACAGCCTGGCACTCTCTGGCTTGACAGGGCTCCAGAATAAGAAAGAGCATCAGAATGGTGAATTTCAACTGTCCCCCAGACAGGGAGCCTAGTTCATTCTCAGTGATGAGCAGAGCTATGCAAACAAGCAACAATGCCTGTGAAATGACAAGCATTTGCAAGCGGTACAATAATCACTCTGCTCATTGTCTTTGGTGCAGGGAGATTCAGTCTTTCTGGAAAGTAATTGTCAGCTCATAGCTTAAACCATGTGACTGTTCATTTGGTTTGACCCTGCAATCCTGGATCTAGTAATTTATCCTCAGTGAGTTAGTCACAAGGATATCACAGAGACAGGTCTCACAAAATAGCATTTACAGTATGAATCCCACTGCATATGTGTGTGTGTATACTTTTTTGGTATTATTTGCAATTGAACAAGCCTTGTGTATGCGATGCTAAGTACTCTGCTAGAGATTTATAGCCCCAGAAATCTATCTGTCATGTGTCAAGATTGCCTGGAAAGCAGTATGCCAAAATATTCACAATGCTCTTCTTTGGATAATCAGATTACATGTAATATGTTTGATTCCTTCTAAATACTTTGATTTATTTTTCTGAAGCTTTATCATAACCATACATTATGATTATAAGTAGAGAATAAAATAAAATGATTTTCCTTTTCTTATGCCTGACATTTCATTCAACAAGTTAAGTCCTGTACTAGGGATTCTGATAAAGCAGGGAATGGTCTGCCTCCACCACCCACCAAGTTCCTGCTCTCAAAATACATTTTCTATTTACCCATACTTGGCTGTTTCTGTCACGAAGACTTATGTCTTCGTGTGGATCTAAGTTCCCCCAGTGTAATTTTTCTTCTGCTTGAGCAGCCAACTGCAATGCTTCTTACAGTGAAAGTTTGTTGGTGACATCATGTGTCTGGCTTTTATTTTATCTCAATAGACCTTTATTTTCCCTTCATGTTTGAAGGATGTTGTCACCAGGTACAGATTGCTAAACAGACCATTTCTTTCAACACCTTAAAGAGCTGTTTTCATTCTCTTTTGTTTTGATCATTGTTCCTATTCATGTAACATCTCACTTTCCCTATTGGATTAAATACTTTTTAATTTGTCACTGACTTTCATCCTTTGGATGATGTGCCTTGAGGTCTACACAGGAGGCATCAGGAGCAGTTAATACTGTAGGTATTGAACAAAATAGTGATTCACTCCTGCTGCAAGCCCTGCACCCAAATATGCAGCCCGTGTTATGGCTTCATTCAAAGTCCTCAAGAAAGTTGGGGGCATTTGAGGTATTTGGTAATAACTATTGTGAAACAAGTAGAGGTAAACTCATTACTACTCCCATTTTGCTTCTCTGTAACTGGAGGCCTAGTGAGGCAATCTATGCAGGATCGCCTATGATATCTACAGGAGGACTAAGACCCCAAAACAACATTTTTTTGAACTTGTTATCTTGACTTTAACCAGATCCTGCAGTTGTGTTACTATTTCCTCTGAACTGAAGCACCACCCCCCTTCCTGGAAAGAGAGAGTCACAAGACTCAGGAAGCTAATGAAACTTACCCAGTTCAAGAAGCTCAGAAAGTCACAAGACTCCTGGGGCCCTTTTCTAAGGTTATACAAACAGGAAATGATTGCTGAGGAAGAGGAAAGGCTCTGCTGTGGAATTGCTTGAAAGTTGTGCAGGAAGCTCTGAGGATGCAGCTTTCCTGAGTCATTGTCACTCTGGCTGAGGTGGGGTTTCTGGCGTGGCAGTTGCCTTTGAATTGCCCATGCTCCTTTAAGTAACCCATCATCTATGCTCCTGTAGATAATCCAATAAACATGTTTTCAGCAAGATGCACTTGGGTGGAATTGTTTCTTTGTTCTTTTGTTGCGGCCTGATGGGTGAACGGACATTGGTTTACGTCTCCTGAGGAAATGCCATGAAGCCTTGCACTTTCAGGTCAGTTTCAGTTAAAATGACTTTCCTAAAAAGTGTGTAAGGACTTGTACTTTGAAAATCAGAGTACTTTGGAAGCAGCTCAGTGAATATTGGATGAATACATGTGAGGTTTACTGTACATGTGATTAAATTTCAGTTCACTAAAACTTTTATTTATGTTTCTGTGATTTATTAGTGTTTCACCTGTATGTTTGTATGTGTATGACTGGTGCTTGGGAGGTCAGAAGATGAAGTAGAATGCTCTGGAACTGGAGTTGATAGTTGTGAACCACCAAGTAGATGCTGAGAACAGAATCTAGGACCTCTGTAAGAGCAGCCAGTGCTCTTGACCACTGAGCAATCTCTCTAGCCCCCAAATACCAGCTRTGATCCAGCTAAATATCATTGGATCCTCCAGTTATTTTGACTCATTATTCAATTGCAATTGATTGTGTTCATAAATAAAATGTTGTTTACTTTATGTACTGGCTGGTTTTGTGTGTCAACTTGACACAGGCTGGAGTTATCCCTGAGAAAGAAGCCTCTCTTGAGGAGATGCCTCCATGAGATCCAGCTGTGGGGCATTTTCTCAATTAGTGATCAAGGTGGGAGGCCTCTTGTGGGTGGTGCCATCCCTAGGCTGCTGGTCTTGGATTCTATACGAGAGCAAGTTGAGCAAACCAGGGGAAGCAAGCCAGTAAGGAACATCCCTCCATGGCCTCTGCATCAGCTCCTGCTTCCTGACCTGCTTGAGTTCCAGTCCTGACTTCCTTTGGTAATCAACAGCAGTATGGAAGTGTAAGCGGAATAAACCCTTTCCTCCCCAGCTTGCTTCTTGGTCATGATGTTTGTACAGGAATAGAAACCCTGACTAAGACGCTTTATATTTGTGAAACGCTCTTGGTTAAAGGCCTAAGTGTAAGGAACACTGATATAGTCAAGCTCAAGTAAATGAGATAGGCAAGAATGGTAATCATTTAACAATTTCACTTCTAGATGGCTAATAGCAGATTTGCAAATTATATTCACCTTAGTATGTTCCTGCGAAGCACATTAAGCACTTTCTATTACTTCCTATAACAAAACTAAGAAGAGAAAAAAGGCGAAAGAACAAATAATTTATTCAGTCTCTTATTTATTTTGAATAAAAACTAGCAACTTAGTTTTGGAGGATAGTACTTAAAAATAGTATGTCTAAATGTTATCTTTTAACTAATTGCTTAGCCACAAGCTCTACAAATTAGAATAATAGCGGTATCACTTGATGTTTCATCCTTTACATTGACACAGGGTATGGGTTTATAAAGTACAATGTGGTACTTCCCTTCAGGTAGTTACACTGGGTAATGATGGGGTAATTGCGATATCCATCGCCTTTAACTTTCCTCATTTCTTTACAGTGATTGGCTTTTTTAGAGCAGTGGATTAACAAGAACTTTTGTTCTCTCTCTCTCCCTGCCCTAGTTTTCTTGATAGTTAACATCTTCTAGGATATTAGGTAGAGTTGATGAGCCAATATCAATACATTAGTAAAAAACCAAAGACCATGGTTTACATAAGGATTCGCTGTGTCTTGATTTTTTTCTTTTTTAAAGCATAATTAATTATACTTAATGGATTTAACTATAACACCAAGAATTCCAAAGATCAGATCACTGTGAAAGTTAGAATTTGTATGTGTCCTAAAGATTCATGTGTCCTCAGGTAGCACTATTGGAAACAATAGGTGGTGGCAAATCTAAGACCTGATGGGATTCTTCAGATCAATAGGGCTGTGCTCTGGATGAGGGTTGTGGAACACTGTGGTTTTTTGTTTGTTTACTGGTTGTGTTTTCTCTTTTCCTTTTCTGCTTTCCACTCCTGAGATGAGGATCTTTGTTTTGCCACAGGGCATGTGATAAGAGATTGAAACCTTAGAACCTGTGAGTCAAAATGAACCTTTCCATTTTCTAGGGTTAATTGTCTTAGGTATCTAGTTACAGTTCTTGGAATCTCACTGATTAATATGGTCCTAAAAGTAATTCCTGCCACATATCAATTGCATTACTTAAAATATCAATATAGTATGTATTGTATTTCATAAATAATGCAAATTGCTATTTTATAACAACAAAATGTAAATTTGTATTTGTACAAATTACTTGGAAAGTTGTTAACTTATTTGGGAAGAGTATAACTAATGTAATTTTATAGTCATGTGTAAATCTAAATAAAATACTTYGAATTAAAATAATTTCTTCATCATTTGGTTTAAGAAAAACCAAAACTTCTAATGGAGATCAAGAGGTTATATACTATTATATTATTGTTTTAGAAAAGACTGAGATGTGTCAGCCAAGATGGTTTTCTGAGTTCATCCCCAGGTCTAAAGATATAGTGCAGAGGAGACATTCGGAAGTAAGTAATGTTGCTACTAGCAGTCTTTATCTTGGGGAAAGTATGTGTATGAGTGTCTGTGTTGGGTGCATGCATTTAGAGATTTACATCTGCGTTTTGTCTAAGTATGCGAATGTGTGTGTCAAGGATTATATGTAAATGTGAGTACTTGTGACTGTGGGAATGGAAATGAACATATGTGAGAACGTGTTCGTGAATAAGCAGTACTTATGGGTATGTGTATGTGAAAAAGCCCATGCCTTGAGAAAGAGAATCTGGATTCATATGATTGTGGAAGAAAAGAACAAATGCAAGGAAATAGATCCTTGGGATCTTGAATGGAGCTAAGAAGAGCCATGCCATCTCTTTCAGCTGYTCATTTGGTCAGTCATGTAACAGAATGAGGTTATGTCTGACTTGGTAGACGCGGATAACTGTGCACATACATGGTGGTGTGTATGTATGGGTGGCAGGGTGCTGGACCAAGCTTCCAGCCCCAGTGCTGCTCACTGGGTGCCCTTGGGCATGAGGCTGCTGTAGGAGGCCATAGCGAAATCCCCACCCCCACAGCACAATGGAAATCTTTCCAGCTCCTCATCAGGCCCTCCCTTCCTGTCCCCCTCCTTCCCTCCCTTCCTTGCACATCCTCCCCAGGACACACACCAAAGTGGGCTCTAGCCTCTGTCTTTAATAAGCTTAGAAGACAGTAAATCATGGTAATGAGAAAAACAAGAAGCACATCTGCTCCCGATGAAGCTGTGCACGCAGGCTGATCAATTGCTCTAGAAACTGTCCTTTGCACATGATTCAGGATGAAGTTGTCCTGCTAGAGTACAGTTTCCCATACATAATCAGACAACAGACTTCTCTAGCTGCTGGTTTGTGTTCCATAAGCAGGGAAAAAGAGAGACAAAGAGTCCATCCAGGGGCTCGGTGGCTGAGGCTGTGAGAGGCGCGGAGGGGTGGCTGGGAGGCAGGCTAACACATGTCTGTGAGATCACATTGAAGATACTGGATCTGGTCTTCTGGGTCCAGACTCACGTACTTTGTCCGGTTCAGTCTAGGGCTGATGGTGGAGAAAGTTGTTGACATGTAAGGTTGCATGCAGGTGGTTCTGGTGGAGCGACCAAGTGTTTTCAGCTTCAGGCCTTCTGAGGAATTTGGGGGTGCCTTTCCAAAGTTTCTCCTATCAGTTTTCTCTATAAACCTCAGAGCCTGTATACACTGAAAGAGCAGGTTTAATGGGATAGTAAGCATCTTTTGGCTAGACACCAATGCTTTTGTCTCTTGGATTTCTTTTGTTTGTTGTTTCCCCTCCACATTGCCCCCACCTTTGATTTTGCGTTTCTTTACTGCAACGATTAGAATGCATTTGTGATTAAAAGCATTCATTGGCCTGGTTGGGAGCTGGGAGTCTTTCAAGCAGCTCTGATTCTCCCCAGACTTGTCCAGCACTGCAAGAGAAGGGAATCATCAGTATGTATAATCTAGCCTGGCTTACAAGCTCTGCTCATGCAAGCTGCATGGTTACTCTGTCAGTCAGTTAACACTGCTTTAGATGTGAGATATTCTAAAAAACAAAGGTCTCAGCCATCCTAAGGTTAGGATAGCAGGGAGAGATAGACACATAGCAGACATCATAAATAAGGAAATAATCCATATGTTAGCAGGTACTATGGAAAAGAAAGATCATGGTTAAGGGAAAAGTTGTGAGGGTTAAATGGAGTGACTGGGGGGGGGCTTAATTTGCACTCTTAAGGATGAAGCTGATATCTAAGAAAGATGCAGGCTGGCAGAGCTCAGGCCTTGGAGCTCAGACAAAGGCTCCAAGGCAGGCATGCATTGCCTTTGCAGACACTGGCAAAAAGGCTTGTATGGGTAACTCCAATAGAGTTAGGGGAATGGTGGTGGATGAGGTGAATGGAAAGATGATGGGATCAAATGATGTACCCAGCCCAGAGGTCACAGACTTTGGAGCAGGCTCTTGCGAGTATTTTAACACAATGTCCTGGGTGACCAGAAAGCTAATGTACTAGTAAAACAATGGCAACTCTTTCCTTTTGCTGGGTTTAGCTGCTACATTAAGGTCTATTCCTCTGGCATAACAGTAGGAATCTGCAGGATGGGTTTTAGGGAAGTGAACATGGTTTTGACTGTTGGGGAACACATGTTGTATTCAACTCTCCCTGGCTACGCGCATTGCACTGTGGGAAGAAACAACCTAGACACCCAGATCCAGTCCTTCAACCTCTTCTAAGAAAGGCAGAGTGAGCTGAAAATGGAATGCTCTGCAGGTATCTGAGGAAATGGGTGAAAAACCTGGCTACTTAGCAGGATGTCTCTGACCTACCTAGCAGGTGAGAAACCCCCCTTTTTTCATCCTGGGCTGCCCCAGACAGTTGCTTAAGAAAGGGACTCTAAGGACACCGGGGCAGGATTGTTTTTAAAGCAGAGGTAGGGTGCATTGCACTTTAGGGCCTTGAGGGGATGCGAGTGGCAGCAAACTGTAAGGAACTGGATAGGGATGCATGGTGGTAGTACTTTTGAAGTGGGGATCATGTGTCTATAGTACAGTTTCTGAACTGTTTATAATTATACAAAAGGTCGCTGTTCAGGAAGCCAGGCTTTCAGTTCTATCTGCAACACTGTGGATCTTGGGAAAGGCTGTGGTCCACTCCCAATTGTCATTCCTGAAGTAGAAGAGTGCAGCTCAGGTGACCTCTGAGGCTTCCCAGTCAGGACACGAGGGACTGCGGCTTAGCCAGAGGCTGACTTCTCCTGCTGCGCTGAGCCAGGGCTGCAGAGAAGGAAATGCACCGCTGCGGAGTTGAGGCTTTAATAATTCACCCAAGGCTCGCCTGGAATACAAATGGGCCTGAGGAGGGCGGGTGGCGGGTGGCTGGCTACTGGCGGCAGGCAGAGGCGGGGACCCAGGGCGCGCCCGCCACCCTGTGGTTGGTTTGTGCTCTGCATGGGTCAGATTTGAAAGGGACGGGGAATGGGAAAGCAAGACAGAGCCTAGCACTGCCCCTGCCACCTACCTCTTCAGGTGTTTGTTCAGACTTATTTTCTGGCCATCTCTCAGGAAATCTTCCACACACAAAGTTGCAGACTGACTTTTTCTTCCCAATCTTACCAAAAGTTACTTGAAGAACTTACAGTTGCCCCACAAGGTTATTGTGATGTTAGTTCTTCCTCTGCCAGTGAACAGGTGGGGCATTTGTCTCAGAGCCCTCCTTCTTTGTGGGGAGTTCCCCCGAAGGAATCTCCCCATCATTCCCTGCTACCCTTGGGCTTCTGATTATGATTCTCCTAGCTGAGATTACTGCCTGCATTGTTCCTAGTCCCAATTTTCGCTCATCTAAGCTATCTCTGATTCTTCACTCTCTTCCCAAGAACTCTGTCCTATGTCCTGAGAAGTCCCAGGGCTCCTGCCTGTGGCAATCATCTTAGGGTCTCATTTGAGCTTTGGTTGGGGTAAGGAAGGGCTTCTGGGAAACATATTACATGCTGTGGTCAGTGATGTATTTATTTTAACAGATGCCTGAGAGATCAGGTGGTGCTGACATGCTGACGTCAGTGACTCAATTGGATTATACACACAGGCTCAGTACACCCTAAGGATACTTTTTGGCAAACAAATACCAGGGGTCATTGCTTTTTCTGGTCACAGAAGATTATGAAAGCATGACCTTCTCAATCCATAAAACAGTTTTATCCCTGTAAATCTTTTTTTTCTTTTTGGATTCTTTTTGTAAAGGGTCTCCATATATACCCCAGGCTGGCCTGAAACCCTATTGACATTACAGGTATTTATACCACCTTTACCCCTTTTCTTTTCTTTTTTCTTTTCCTTTCTTTTCTTTCCTTTCCTTTTCTTTTCTTTTCTTTTCTTTTCTTTTCTTTTCTTTTCTTTTCTTTTCTTTCTTTTGTAAGACAGTGTCTCCCACAGCCCCAGCTGTCCTTGAACTCCCAATATAGGTAAGTATGAGCTTAAATTTGTGGTTCAATTTCCCAGGTCCTTGGTTACAGGAATATACCAGCACCCCAGCAGCCCTCACCCCCATAGCACATGCTAGGCAAACCCATTAAACTAAGCCTCCAGTCCCTCTTAGCTCTTCCATTCCAGGCACATCACTAGATATCTGGCCACGTCTAGACCCAAAGCCATTCTCATCTCCTGATCTCTTGTGGCCCTGGCATATTGCTCTTCTTCAGTTTCTGAAACTTCTGAAAGGCCCTTCCCACAGAGTTCACCCACACCAGGCCTTGAATGGCTACTTCACCATTGCTGGGTGGCCATCTCCATGAGGATGCCCCAGGCAACACCCACATGCCTTCCCAAATCTAGTCTCACAATTTCCCTCACCTTGGTGCATTCCATGGTCATCTAGATAGAGTAAAATCCTCCTTACTGTGGACAACAGAGTCATCCACAACCCAGCCCAGCTTATTGCCTCTCTCCTCAGCTTATTGAGTCTATACATGCCCACACAGTTTCTTTTTAAATTTACATTTTAAATTTTTTATAATCTCATACTTGAGTATTCTATGTACATTATTTCCATATTTCCCTCCCCTTTCCAATCCCTTCCATGATCTCTCAACTCCCTCTTCAATTCATAACTTCTTCTCTAATCATTACTGTTAAGTGTATACATACATATATGCATAGTTACATATACAATTCTAATGAGTCCATTTAATGTTGTTCATATATACATGCACCTTAGAACTGGATAATCTATCAGTGTAGTCATCCATGGGGGAAAACGATTCCTCCTCTCTCAGCAGCCATTACTTACTTGTATCTCTTTATCTTCGTCTCTTCTTGTGAGATTTCTTCTACTCAGGTTGGCCTGTCAATTAGTACTGTCATTATGCTGGTCTTTTATCAGTGACCATATTTTTGAGACTTCATGAGTGCAACTTTCCTGTCACATATGTAAGACACTATCTTTTAAAAGACACCCTGTTCGTCTTTCTTTGTTTTCTGCAATGTTCCCGAGCCTTAAGTGTATGAGTTCTACTGTCAGTGTACAGTTGGGGTTGAGCACCCCACAATCAGCTGTTCTCCACATTTTGACTGCGGATCTCTATAATAGTTCTACTTGGTGCAAAAGGAAGCTTCTTTGATGAGGAATGCAAGCTAGTTATTCGGGTATGTATTTAGAATACAGCTAGAGATTATATTAGTTTAGGAAAATGACAGGATTATGCCATCTTCTAGAATCTACAAAAAGCTATATTACAAATTTTTGGTAATAAAAACAGCATGGAATTGATGCAAAAAAAATACAGGTAGATATGTGGGACAAGATAAAGACCCAAATGTGAGTGCATGTAGCTACAGACACCTGGTATTTAACAAAACACCAAAAACACACACTGGAGGGAAGACGGAATCTTCAATAAATGGTGCTGGTGATACCAGATGTCCACATCAGGAGAGCAAAATTAGACCCTGCGATGATTTGCATATGCTCAGTCCAGGAAGTCGCACCGTTAGGAGGTGTGGCCTTGTTGGAGTAGGTGTGTCATTGTGGGCGTGGGTTAAAAACCCTCATCCTAGCTGCCTGGAAGTCAGTCTTCCAGTAATAGCCTTCAGATGAAGATGTAGAACTCTCAGCTCCTCCTGCACCATGCCTGTCTAGATGCTGCCATGTTTCCGCCTTGATGATAATGGACTGAACCTCTGAACCTGTAAGCCAGCCCCAATTAAATGTTGTCCTTATAAGAGTTGCCCTGGTCATGGTGTCTGTTCACAGCAGTAAAACCCTAGCTAAGATAGATCCATACCTATCATCCCAAATAAAACTCAACCCCAAATGAATTAAAGATTTCAGTGTGAAATCAAAGATTTCAGCAGTGATCCTAGAGTTGCTGGGACTAGATGTCCCAGGTGAAGGGATGTAAAGTAAATATAAAAAAATTATTAAAAAAGGAAAATATAGGAAGTGTACCCCATAGAATATAGGTATAGGAATGGACTTTCAGAATAGGACTTCAAAATTTCTTCATAATATCTCTGCTCCTCTTAGTGGTTAATCAATTCCTCTTGGCTCATCGACTTCCCAATCCACCTCAACACCTGTTATATGAGTTTAACCTCTATGTTCCAATATCTGCAGTGCAACCTCACACTGATACCCCAAGACTCAGCTGCTCCATCTGTTTTGAGGATCATCTTCCCTCCTGTGGGTGGCTCCTTTTATTGCTGAGCTTGCTGCAGTGCTTCCCAATAAAAATGGTTAAGAAGAACCTGTAGCTTGTCTGTCTATAGCTGGCAAATGCCAGCAGTCTATCCCTCAGACCTAGTAATTGTGTTAACTCACTATCCACATGTACTTTTCAAAATGCTTCTTGCAAAGTCTCTGTTTCCACAGATTGAGAGCCATTCTTAAATGGGGGAGAAATACAAACTCAAAGTGAAAGCTGATTAACTTGTTTTGTTTTGCTTTGCTTTGACCCGTCATTTACTAACTTTGTACCATCCGATGCCAAGAGCAAGTCAGATAATTAACAGAGATTTTGACTTCATAAGGGAAAGCCTAGGGTACAGCTGACACAGGAATTCCATCCAGAGAAAGGTAAGTGGTTGGAAGGCAGTAGAGTAGCTCAAGATGAAATACCTCAAGGCAAAAGGACCCAGCTCTCAAAAGAAGGGAACTCCATTCCTGAGTCCCACAGAAGCCTACCATGTAGTCTTCTCTGTTCTTGGATCTGCCTCGGAGATTACAGAACTCTGTCATCTCAGTTGGCATTATCGGAATCTTAGCTTTATGAAGAAAGGGTAGCTGAGAACATCCTGCCTGGATCAAGAGTCGCTGTCTCAAGTGAAGTTTCCCTTACCAACTGTTTGCTCCCCTAACCTGGTATTACAGGTTGCTTAACCCCATGACTGTGTTTACACTAAGATCTCTCTAGAGAGATCAGTACAGCATCCTGTCTCTATCTCTTAAGCAACATGAGACTGACATATTCACAGCATCCAATGTACAGATCATTGAACATTATCTTGCCAAAGGTTCACAATGACCTTCATTGACTCCAAATGCTATACTCATGGTCATGTTTAAGTCTGTATTTTATGTGACTTCTTTGTGAACCTGAAATTTGTTTTCCTTCTAGCTCTTGATTTCTTCCATATGCTTGTTTTCTTGGTTCTATCTTTTTGGCAGTCGCATCTTTGTCTCTAGAATGTTGAGGACTGCCATGTATCCATTGCATTGTATACCCTAGACCAGAGGTTTTCTATTCCCATGTGTCTCTAATACTACAAGTGCACAGTAGCCTCCAAAGACCCATTTGTATTCTTAATTACTTGAGGGTATATGCCTCACCCATTAATTTTAAGAGGCTCCAGCAATATTCAGTCTTCCATTACTGTATTCTACACTATCCCACTAGTGTCATGCCTTTTAAATATAACACTTCTGGATCCAAATACGTATCATCTCTAGCTCAGTATTCATCCTTGAGCTCTGCATTTACACCTACAAATGTCTCCTCAGCTTTATCACTGCATTTCCAATATCTTAAAAGACTGACTATATTCACACTATATTCTAAGGTTATTTTCTTCAAATATGTCACAAACAAGTATCTATTCATTTTGAGAGAAGGTCTTACCATGTAGAACAAGTACCACCTTTTTTTCTGATTTGTTTTTATCTGTCTGTCTGTCTGTCTGTCTGTCTATTCATTTTACACTCTATCGCAGCCTCCCTACTTCCTCTCCTCCCAGTCCTACCCTCACATACTTCTTCCCCCATTACCCCTCCCTTTTTCTGAGGAGAAGGGTAGCCACCCCATGGGTACCAACCTGCCTTGGCATATTAAGTTTCAGCAGGACTAAGTGCATCCTCCCCCACTGAGGCTAAACAAGTCAGTCCAGGTAGAAGGGGATCCAAAGGCAAGAAATAGAATCAGAGGCATACACAGCTTCGATTGTTAGGGGGGCTCATATGAAGAACAAGCTGCACATCTGCTACCTATGTGAAGAGGGCCTAGGTCCAGTCTTTGCATGCTCTTTGGTTGGTGGTTCAGTCTCTGTGAACCCCCATGGGCCCAGGTTAGTTGACTCTGTAGGTCTTCTTGTGGTGTTCTTGACCCCTCTGGTTCACTCATTCTTTCCTTGACTCTTCCATAACTCTCCCCAATCCTCTGCCTGATGTTTGGCTGTGGGTCTCTGCATCTGTTTCCATCAGCTGCTGGATGAAGCCTCTCAGGAGACAGTTATGCTAGGCTCCTGTCTGCAAGCATAGCAGAGTATCATTAATAGTGTCAGGGGTTGGCTCCCTCCCATGGGATGGCTCTCAAGTTGAGCCAGTTATTGGTTGGCCATTCCCTTAATCTCTGCTCCATTTTTATCACTGCATTTCTTGTAGGCAGGGCAAAGTTTSCGTTGAAGGTTTTGGGGGTGGGTTGGTGTCACCCTCCCTCCACTGGAAGTCCTCTCTGGCTACAGGAGATAGCCACTTCAGTCTCCATATCCCTAGCTGCTAGGAGTCTCAGCTAGTGTCCCAGCTAAGGTCCCAGTCTTAGCATAGATTCCTAGGGTCCTCTCCCTTCCCAAGTCTTCGGCTTCTCCATGAGATGCACCCCCCAATTTCTGTTCTCTCTTCCAGCCTTCTTCTGCCTTCCCAATAACCCCTGTTCTCCCCACACCTGATCCCCACCCCAGTTCCCCTTTCCCACCCAATTTCCTCCATCCACCCATCCACCTCTGATGTTTATTTTTATATCCCCTTCTCATTGAAGGTCAAGCATCCTCCCTTTGGCCCTCCTTGTTACTCAGTTTCATTGGGTCTGTGGATTGTAGTATGGTTATCCTGTACTTTGCAACTAATATCCACGTGTAACTGAGTACATACCATATATGTTTTTCGGGGTCTAGGTTGCCTTACTCAGGACGGTATTTTCTGGTTTCATCCATTGCCTGCAAATTTCAATGATATCTTTGTCTTTAAGTTTAGTAGTATTCCAGTGTGTAAATGTACCACATTTTCTTTTTCCATTCTTTGACTGAGGGACAAAGATCTCCCATGCCCATGGATCAGTAGGATTAACGTAGTGAAATGGCCATCTTTTTTTTCTTTTTTTTTTTCTTGGATATATTCTTTATTTACATTTCATTTCCCTTTTCCTGGTTTCCTGCCCCCCCAAATGTCCTTTTCCCTCTCCCTGTTCCCCCATCCACCCCTTCCCACTTCCCTGTTCTGGTATTCCCCTACACTGATGCATTGGGCCTTTCCAGAACCAGGGTCCACTCTTTCCTTCTTGTCGGACATCAATTGGTATGTGGATTGTGTCTTTGGTGTTCCA
>BDUI01004054.1:10730-46227 GCA_002335545.1 Apodemus speciosus
ACATCCTCTTCTGGAGAGTTCCCTGAGTTCTAAGGGGAAAGATTTGATGGGGACATGCCATGTAAGGCTGAGTGTAGTGTCTGACTGTGGCTTCTATATTTGCTAACCGCCTGCTGCAGGAGAAAGCTTCGCTGCCAACGGGAGAACAAGGTCTTCATCTACTAGTATAGCAGACGACCACTAGGAGTCATTCTGTCACTACATGTTTTAGATCAAGGACCCTGGGTTATCTAGTCTCAGGTTCTTGGTCACCCAAGCAGTGTTAGGCATGGGTTCCACCCTGTAGGATGGAGTCAGATAAGTTAGTTACTGGCTGGCCACTACCACAACCTTTTGTGCTATCATTACCTTAGCAGGTAGTACATCTTGTAGATAAAGGTTTTGTAGCTGGCTTGAGTTTGCATTTCTCTTTTAAAGGTGTGCAGAGTACCTTCCTGTACCAAAGATGTTGGAACATGGGAGTGAAGGCTCTATGTTGGCAGCAGCTGGACCTCCCCATGTTCCATGAGTTGTGCGGGCGTTCACTTCTTTCAGCAAGGGGGCCTCGCTGTCAGATTATGGAGAGCAAAATATAGTCTTCCCAATGGGATGGGTTGTTTGGAAATTTTTGTGGGGCCCCTTTGGCCAACAATTCAACAACCCAATCCAAGTACTAGGAACTTCATTTGGTGATAGATGACCAGTTGGGGCTGTCTCTCCCATTGCTTGGCAATTTCATTTAGATCACCTTCATATATATATATATATATATATATATATACACACACACACATATATATACGTATATATACATATATTTTTAAGAGATTTCTATTGTATTAGGTTTCCCATACTACCCCAGAAAGGCCCCTGAATTTTCGCTGTCTCCCCATATTTCCTCCCAATACCCCTTGCCTTCCCCATCCCTACTTGATAATCCCATGCCACATACCTCCTAATTCATCCATTAATATCTATTCTATTGCCCATTCCTAATGAAACCTATCTCTTCTCTTACGTCCCTTACTCTCTGTGCACCCTCTGTGGTGCTATAAAGTGTAGCTCAGTTATCAGAGACATTACTGCTAATATCTATATATAAATTAAAATACCATATTTGTCTTTCAGGATCTGGGATACCTCACTTAGGATGATTTTTTTCCTAGTTCCACCTATTTGTCTGCAATTTCATGACATCACTTTTTTTGGACAGCTGAGTAATATTCCATTGTATATGAAAATTTTCTTTTTCCAGTCTTCAGTTGAAGAGCAAGTAAGTTGCTTCCACTTTCTGATTACTGTAAGAGATGAAAAGACCAGGGTTGAGCAGTGCTTTGTGGTAGGATGAGGTGGCCTTTGAGCGAATGCTGGTRTGTGGTATAGCTGGACCCGGAGGCAGACAGATGCTCACCTTATTAAGTAACTGCCACACTCAGTTCCACAGGGGTTGGACAAGTCTGCACTCCCGCTATCAATGTCTGAGTGTCCCTCTTAACCACATCCTCACCAGTATGAGTRGTCACTTCTTTTGMTGATCTGAGCCATTCTGACAGGTGAAGATGAGATCTCAAAGTACTTTTGATATGCATTTGCCTGGTAGCTAAGGATAGTGAACAATTCTTTAAGTATCTCTCAGACATTTCAATTTCCTCTCTTGAGAAATTGCTTTAGATCTGTATTCAATTTTTCAATTGGGTTATGGTTTTCTTGATACCTAGTTTCATCGGTTCTTCAAATGTTTTGAATATTAGTCCTCTATTTGATGATCAATCTTTTCCCATTGATTTGCCTGAATGATGGTGTCCTTTGCTRTGCAGAAGCTTCTCAGTTTCCTAGGGTCTCRTTTACTAAATGTTGATCTTAGCACCTGTGCTACAGTGCTCTGTTCATAAAGTTTTTTCCTATGACAATGAATTCAAGGCTATTCCCCACTTTCTGTTTTATCAGGGTCTGTATAACTTGTTTTATGTTGAGKTCTTTGATCCATTAAGAGTTGGAATTCTGTGCAGAGTGTTGAGTATGSCCCTATTTGGACATTCATGCATGTGGATATTCGATCTGACCAGCTCCATTTATTGAAGATGAGGGCTTTTTCCCCCAGTGTGTATTTATAGCCTCTTTATCAAAACACAAGTTCCATAGGGGTGTGGATTTATATCTGGGTCTCCAATTCTATTCCATTGATGAGCGTGTCTGGTTTTATATAGATACCATGCATAACAGGGCCCCAGACCTTGGTAGGCCCCAGATCTTAGCACAACTGATACCATGATGCAAGTGGCACTCAGGCTGTTAAAACTCAGCAYGTAAACAGAACCAACAGCCAAAAGGAAAACAAAGACTTAATCCATCGAAGTCCACACAGTTCTGGGAAAGTCTCAAAACATACTTCACCTTGCAGTTATGCTTATATTAAAGAATGCCAACCCAGAACATGGTTTTTGTGCCTAAGCCCCTCCCCTCCCCGCCCCGAGAAAGGCTCAATGCTCCAATGCTAGGATCCTGAATACCCAGCACAGCCAGCGACTAGCTAATAAAGACATTCTGTTGGCTTAGAGCCATGTTGAAGCAGTCTTCTCCGGTGAATATCCGACAAACCCATGATGGTTTTGTTACTTTACTTTTGAATTAAAACTAAAATCTAAAAGTCTGGTAGAATTCTGTGCTAAAACCATCTGGCCCTGGGCTTGCTTTGGTTGAGAAACTTTCAATGAATGTTTCTACTTCACTWGGGGTTATTGGTCTCTTTAAATCCTTATTTAATCCCAATTTAACTTTGGTAAGTGGTGTGTGTCAAGAAAATTATTCATTGCTTTTAGATTTTCCAGTGTGGTGGAGTCCAGGTTTTCAGACTCACCAGAAGAGGGCATCAGACCCCATTGCAGATGTTTGTGAGCCACCATGAGGTTGCTGGGAACTGAACTCAGGACCTCTGGAAGAATAGTCAGTGCTCTTAACCACTGAGCCATCTCTCCAGCCTCTAACTTAAAAAAAAAAAAAAGATTTATTTATTTATTTATTTATTTATTTATTTATTTATTATATGTAAGTACACTGTAGCTGTCTTCTGACACACCAGAAGAGGGCATCAGATCTCATTACAGATGGCTGTGAGCCACCATGTGGTTGCTGGGATTTGAACTCAGGATCTCTGAAAGAACAGTCAATGCTCTTAACTGCTGAGCCATCTCTCCAGCCCAGCCCCTAACTTTTTAATGTAGSCAATTAGTGCCATGAATTTGCCTCTTAGAACAGCCTTCATTGTGTCCCATAAATTTGAGTATGGCGTATATTCATTTTCATTTAATTCTAGAAAGTCTTTCATTTCTTTAACTTTGTCTTGACCCATTTTTTTGTTCAGTAGCAAGCTGTTCAGTTTCCTGAGTTTTTAACTTTCTGCTGTTTCCATTGGTGTTTAATCATGGTGGTCAAATAGGATGCAAGGTGTAATTTCAATTTTCCAGTATCTGTTGAGACTTGCTTTGTGTATGAGTCTGTCACTGAGATTTGGAGTAAGTTCCAATTTTGGAAGAGCTGAGTATTCWTTTGTGTTTGGGTAAAATGTTCTGTGAGTATCGTTGGGTCTATTTGGCTTATAACTTCAATTAGCTCCCACATTCTCTGTTTCATTGTTGTCTGAATGACCCATCTATTGGTAACAACGGGGTTCTGGTCTCCCGCTATTAGTGTGTGAGGGTCAATATGTGGTTTAAACTGTAGTGTTTCTCTTACAAACTTGRCTGTCCTTGTATTTCTGACATGGATGTTAAGAATTGAAATGGCATTTTCGTGACTTTTTCCTGTGATGGGAGTATGTAATGTCCTTCCCTACCTCTTCTGATTAGTTTTGGTTTGAAGACATGTCAGACATAAAAAAGCTTGTTTCTTAGGTCCATTTTGCTTGGAATATCTTTTTCCAACCCTTTACTCTGAGGTGTTGTCTATCCTTGATGGTTAAGTGGGTTTCTTGTATGCAACAGCAGGACRGATCCTGTTCTCACCTCCATTCTGTTAGTCTTTGTCTTTTTATTGGGAAATTGGGACTGGCGGTGTTGAGAGATATCAAATGTAAGTGTTGCAGGTCTGGAGGGAAAGAAAGGCTTGCTCTGAACAAGTTCTGCTCTAGCGCTGGGAAAGTTTCCCCAGCCAAGGTGTTACAGCTCTGCTCTGCRAGGTATCCTGGCAGATGGAGGCCAAGGAATACAGCAAAGTCACAGAGGACAATAAACTTTATGTAAGAGATTTATGGGRAGGGAAAGCCCCAGGAGGGTGGCTGTCTCTGCTGGGTCAAGAAGCAGCAGAGGACTGGGCAGCATGCAGGGTTTATATAGGGTTTCTTGTGGGGCAGGAGWGAGGGAGGTGGWTTCCAAGGGGGGSCTGGGATTGGAGGGACTATGTGGCCTGATTTGGGGTCAAATTCAGGGATTAGTGGGATTTATTTTTGTCTTGTGGGGTGGGGCCTGGCCACTCTCCAGCCTCAGAGCTGAGAATGATCATTATAGCCATTAGAAAACTACCCTTAGGGCAGTWAGGGAAGTCTAGGGGCAGGGCCTGGCCACTTTCCAGACTTGAAGGGCTGGAATGGCAGTTAGAGCAGTTTTAACCTCACTGTCCGCGCTGCTGGAGCTCCTTAGGTGGGGCCTGGCCATTTGCAAGCATCGAGTGTTTACAAAGTTTACAAAGGGAGGCTACAGTGGGAAAAGCCTTCCCTGCCTCTTCAGTTGGTATCAGTTGGTATGAATAGCCAACATCAATATCCAAAGATTGTTGGTTCCTGTGGTGGTGGGGGGTGGGCGGGTGGGGATGGGGGTTGATTTGTGTATGCTTCTGAGAAACCAGTCCACCTCCATTCTGTAATTGGGAGCCATTTTAGTTCANCCAAGGGCAGCCCTTGAGCAAAGAAGGCCAATAAGGAACTCCCGCACTAAGGGAGCGCAGCTCCGGGAGCCCAACACTTCAGACCCAAGCCTTGGCCACCCGCGGCCTCCCGTGCAACGTGCCCCGCACCCGGCGCCCCTGATGGTGCCCGGTATTCACCTGTAGCGCCCGCAGCCAACACAGCGGCCTTCACTACTCGCCTCATCTCCTGAAGCTACAAGGTTGCACAGCGATCTAGCACAAAGGCAACTAGGAGAGTGAGCAGGGGGCGGGGGCTGAGGCCCCGGGCGTGTCAAAGCTGAAGTGGGCGTGGAAAACGGGACAGGGGCGGGGCGCGAGTCCAGGGTGCTCCAATAGCCTTCAGGGAGCTAGACCGCTGAAGAGTGAGGAGGGAGAAAGGGGCGGGGCGTGAGGCCTGGGGCGGAGTCCCAAGATGCGGAGCTTGACTGACGGCTACAGAGGGYAGGAAAAAYGGGACGGTGGCGGATGCGGCGTGAGGCGACCTACTTTTCCGTTRCATTAAAATACTTATTGTGTCGAATGCAAAAATYGGGAAGCGATCACGCGACACCACTGTGGTTCTCTTAGAAATACAAAACATTTGGAGAAAGAACCAAGACGCTTGAGTCGACCAATAGCTCTTTTCGGTGGTCTGCCCCACCCCTACGCATGCCCAATAGAAGTGTTTGCTGCTGTGGGCCGGAACCTCTGTGTCACGGAACCTTAGTGTCACGGAACCTTAGGCTCTGAGCTCCAGGTTGCATAAGGCATGTGTTTGCCGTACGACTTCCGTACAGCTTCCGGTCCGCTCAGCCCTCGCGTGGCGCCGTAGTGTGTAGCTATGGCGCCTCGCGTGTTTCGTCGACAGACCCTGGAGCGGTGTCTGAGGGAAGTCAGGAAAGCCACCAACCGACCCGAGTGTTTCCTCACGTAAGTGCAAATTCAGGTCTGGGAGAGAGCAGCCCACACCGCACCGGTGCTAGGCGGACCGGCATCCGGCGGCTTCTGGAAGCCAGGAAGCGAAGTACAGGTTGCTTGGCGCCAGCTTTAGACAGTTTTTGCTCCGTTGGCCTGTCAAAATTTTAACAGTAAAAGCGGTTCAGTGTAGATTTCCTGGTCGGGTGCTATGGAACGAAAACGACCAGTTAATTCGCGCCCAGAGAGGCTCATTGCGAGCGGAATACACTTTTTTCTGAATTCGTGTCCTCAAAATACACACAGCTCACCCGTCATTAAGCTTTATCGCAAGTACGTACTTGTTGCTTTTCAATGCATTTTCACGACRGAATTTGCAGAGACCCACAGCCAAACAGTGGAGGAAGCTCGGAGGGGCCCGCGGAAGAGGGGGTTCGGGGAGGAATGATTGTAGGAGCCTTAGGGATCCAAGACACCGAAAGAACACAGGATCAACGGAGCAGGGCTGGTGGAGGGGCCCACAGAGACTTGACTGGCTGTCACGGAACCTGCCTTRGTCCTCGGCATCTATGTTGTGGTTGTTTAGCTGGGGTTTTTGTGGAACTCCTAACAGTGGGAGTAGCGGCGTCTCTGATTCTTTCACGGTCTCGGGGCCCCTTTACCCCTCCTGGCTTATCTGCTCGTGTGGCAGCTATAAGCGCAGCCACACACACTCTTGCCTCCTCAGTCACATTACAGTCGTCTTGGTCTTTCTGTTCTTCACGTTGTCTGAACTCATCTCTTTTGTCCTGTTTCTCATAWCCAGAATATGTGTTTCCACATCTGTATTAAGATACCCTGTTTTCTCTGTAGGCCTCAATCTATAGATCCCATTTCAGATAGCTGTCTTATCCTTAGAGAATTTTTCTCAAACTTACAGCCAGATGGGAATCACTTGCCAAATGACTAAAGTGAAGAGTGTGTATAATGCAGGTATGAGGGTTTAAGGCTGATCTCCTGGGTATCTCCAGGCAAGTAGATGGGTAGTGACCCGGCCTTCAGTAGATACAGCAAAGGCAGATACTTATGGTCTGCCTCATCAGCAAGATACTGTTGGGAACTAGAATCTGTACTTAAAATTGATTTTTTATTTACATTTTAATTTACAAATAAATTACAGTTTTTATTTTTTCTTTTATTTAAGAATGCTTCATGTTATTGTGTATCGTTTATCTCACTTAATCTCCTTTCCCAATAGAATTCAAGATGGACTAGCATCAAACTTCACTTCTTTAACAAAAGTTTTATATGACTTTAATAAGATATTAGAGAATGGCCGAATCATTGGAAGTCCTTTACAGAAACTTCAGATAAACAGTTTTGATGATGAACAGATTTGGCAACAACTAGAATTGCAAAACGAACCAGTCTTACAATACTTCCAGAATGCAGTTAGTGAGACAGTTGAGGATGAAGATATCAGCCTTCTCCCAGAATGTGAGGATGAGGAGGATGAAGAGGAGGCTGCCTCAGAGGTGGAGGCTGACAACCAGGAGAACCTGGAGACAGACATGGAGGAGGAACAATTGTCAGATGAAGGTGGAGATGCTCCTAAAGAGAGTGACATCACCAAAAGCTCAAGGAAATCTGACGCAAGGAAAAGTCCTGTTTTCAGCGATGATGATTCTGACCTGGACTTTGATATCAGCAAATTGGAGAAGCAGACCAAGATGCAAATCAAGCCACCTGGAAAAACAAGAGAAAGGTCTATAGTAGATGATAAATTCTTCAAACTATCTGAAATGGAGAGTTTTTTAGAAAAAGTAGAAAAAGAAGAGGAAAAAAGACCAGATGGTGAAGAGGAGGATGAGGACGAGATTGACCTTTTTGAAGACATTGATTCAGATGAAAATGAGGGAGGGCTGTTTGGGCGGCAGAAGATTAAGGTAAGGTTTTAGGAAAAGAACCTGTTTCTTTAAAGTACAGGTCATGTTTTCCTRAGGAGAAATTTAATGTGCTTCAAAAYTCATTTGAGCCCAAGTGAAGTTGGAAAAAACAAACAAACAAACAAACAAGCATGAAGACATTAATTAAACTTAAGAACTGAGCCAGTGGTGCAGGAGTTTATAGTAAGCTCAGGAGTGGGAGGCTGAGGCAGGAAGACTATGTCTCTTCAAAACCAGCTTGGGCTTAAGTTGTGTTTCGGTTGTCCTTATGGTTTTATGGTGGTTAACTGGTTGCCAATTTCCCTAATTATTTTTGGTGGGTTAGTCGTAATGTCAGAAAGTTGTATGTGTATATAATATACTTAGGCAATGAGTATTTTTATGTATTTTTGTATCTTTAAACTTTTCAAAACTATTTTTTATTTTAGTCAGATAAAAGTAGCAGAAATCTGACTTACAAGGACTTCTTTGATCCAGTTGAAAGTGACGAAGACATAACTGGTGTTGATGGCGAGCTGGGCTCAGACGAAGAGGAGGGGTCCCCTGAGGAGGCAGAGGAAAGCATCTCTGAAACGTGAGCATTTCAGATCCCTCTTGAGTTTATAAGCAGGAGTGATCCAATCGGAGCTGTAAGGTATTTCTCAGGGTTGTCGAATACATAACAAGTTAAATTCCAAATGTAGTGGAGGGTTCTCTGCTATTAGCTAGAAAATGACTCTGAATTTCAAGGAACATTGGAGATGTTTAAAGATCATTTAAAGAATAAAATTTCCACCACCAGTAGCAGCCTTTTATTATATTTATTTATTAGTTTTTCGAGACAAAGTTTCTTGTATAGCCCTGGATATTCTGGAACTCATTCTGTAGAGCAGGCTGGCCCCAAATACACAGAGCCTCTACCTCCTGAGTGCTGGGATTAAAGATGTGTGCCACCACTGCCCAGGTAATATTTTCTATTATAAAGAAGGAGCTTGCATTGGGTTTTGTGCCAATAAAACATTTTTTAAAGTATTTAAAATTTATGTGTATAAGTATTTTGTTTACATGTATGTCTGCACACCACATGTGTGTTTGGTGCCTGCAAAGGCCAGAATAGAGTGTCAAATCCCCTGGGGCTGGAGATACAGAGCCACCAGACAGTTGTGAGTCACTGTGTCTCTTCTGGAAATTGATCCTCTTGTAGGACATCCAGTGTTCTTAGCAATCTCTCCAGCTCCCAGTGTTACTTTTTTAAGTAAGCATGTTGTGTATTTGGTGTGTTAGCGCTTTTTTCCCGTTTCCACATAGCAAGCATTTCACCTAAAGTATATCTTTCTTAGCCAGGAATAATGATGTCACCTTTAATCATAATGTACAACTTTAGTCATAGATAGCACTTGGAAGACAGAGGTGGATCTCTGTGAGTTTTAGTCCAGCTTAGTTTTCCAGGAGAGTTTGAAGACAGCCAGGGCAACAGAGACCCTGTTTCAAAGAAAACTAAAACCACAAAAAGGAAAGAAAGAAAGCTCTTCCTTTTGGGCCAGTGAGATGACTCAGTAGATAAAAGGACTTGCCATGTAAGCATTGTGACCTAAGGGATCAGAAAGATCCTCCAAACTCACTGAAACTGTTCTCTGACCTCTACACAGTGGGCTACACATATGCCCACGCATGTCACGTATGCAAAATAATAATAAAAATCTAAAGAAACAAAACAAAAGATGTCTTTTGTTCCATAGAGACTTAGTGACCCTGAAAGTTCGCTATTGAATGACATTAGATATTTAAAAGTACTGTATAATTGGCCTATTTATCTTTGTGTTTCCAGTGGCTTGTAGTATTTTTCCTTTGACCCATCTTGGTATTATAGGGATGAAGATAACGACTTGGAAGAAGATGAGAGTAGTGATCACCATAAAGAAGGCTTGAAAAGAGTGACATTTGCTTTGCCAGATGACGAGACTGAAGATACAAGTCCCTTAGCTGCAAAGCAAGAGTCTGATGAAGTTAAATCTTCTTTTGAAAAAAGACAGGAGAAGGTAGTTATTAGGAATATTGTATATTTAACATGGTAGAAACTCAAACAGCTAACCTATTCTTTTAAAGGCAAAGACCTTGCTCCCTAAAGATTCCGTTTACTGAGCTAGGTATTATGGTGTATTCCTGTAAATCCAGCTGAGACAGGAGGGTTATGTGAAGTTCAGGGCCAGTTTGGGCTATATAGTGAGTAGCAAACCATAGTTACTTTCATAAAATGGAAACAACAGTGGCACTATATATGCTGTGTACAGATACCTCATAGAGAGTGTCCTGTACTTTATATGAGCACCTCCATTTCCTAGCCAGTGGCCTTCATTTGGAGCCTGCTTTGTAAGGTCTCTGTTCCTCTGTACTGTTTTCCCGTCTGTGGTGTGCAGCTGCTTAGCCATCCTGTGACCCTCTTAACTGTGTGAGCTGCTCTAGGAGGATATCTCTTTATTGAGTCAACTAATTGTAATAACTTTAGTTTGGCCCTTGTCCTTTGGTTCTATCATTAATTTATTTTAAAGTTACATCACACAGAAGTTAGAACAAGTAGAAACTGAAATATACCTAAAGAATTATTTTCAAAAGCAATTTGAAGTAAGTCCAGGATTGTCACCTTGTCCCTAGAAGAGCTAGAAAGTCTAAAGAAAATAACTTTATAATGTGTTGCTACCTTAATGTCTTCCCACCTCACTCCTCCCCACATCCACAGAGAAATAATACAACCTTTGAGGAATAAATAGTTAATGTTTAGTTGATAGCCACATGTAAAGAGTCAAGCAGAATTTATAAACGGACTAACTAAATCTGACTCGCCACGTAAGTATCCACATACTTGTCTTGAGTCTCACTCTTAAGTACTGAAGCAAGAATCCAAAATAATTTGGTGTGAGTGTTACCACAGTCAGATGGGCCTCATTCTTTAATTCAGATTTGGGGAATCGAGCATAGTTCTTGTTTTAGAGATTTAGATCATTTGAGTAAAACATGATCAGCTCCAGATATGTCAGGGAGATCTGATCAAATTTTATTCCTTTTGTATTCAGTGAACTAAAAATTCTTCAGGTCAAAAGCCACCATCACCATCATGGTTATTGGCCAGATTCTAGAAACACTGCCTTAACAGTAGGACAAAGTGCCCACTGTTACAGTCCCACTGTCATCTAACTTCTTTTTTGGACTTCTCAGCAAAGAAGCAAAAGATAAGGTGAAAGTGAATACTTTATTTGCAGAACAGCCACCAGTTCAGACCAGTTCAGACCTGACAGATGAGCGGAAGGACGAGTGGACACAGGAAGATTCTGTAAAGTAAAACTGCATTGTGTCTGCTAATGTCTTTCAAATGTCTGTTACGGGGTAGAGATGAGAAAAATGAGTATGGAGTCAAGAGCCAGTCTCCATCAAAGCTAATATTCCAGACAAAAAATTACTTTAGAAAGTTGTAATAATTCAGTGTACTTGTGAAGATGTAGATCATTTGAGTAGAACAGAGTCCCCAAATAGACCGTGATGCTTCTAGGGAGGTGAGTACATTAGTAAACAATGCATTTCAAATTAACTCCTATCTTGTTTCCTAGATGAATGAAAAAATTGCATCTTTGGAAAAAGAGTTATTGGATAAAAAGCCTTGGCAGCTTCAAGGGGAAGTGACAGCGCAGAAGCGGCCAGAGAACAGCCTGCTGGAAGAGACCCTCCACTTCGACCACGCCGTCAGGATGGGTATGGTGTCTGCTGAGCTTCCATAGCCTGCCTACTTTTGTGCTTTTCTGTAGTTCGTTTCAGAAAGATTTAAGTGCTGTTCATTTTYCCCCCTGCTTCTTTTAAAAACTTGCAGACATACAGAAAAGTTGAAAAAATAGTGCAGTGGATATCTGTGCCATTTAACTGAATTCCCAGTTGGCAACGGTTTGCAGTCGTGCCCTTTGGTCTCCTGAGCATCGCCATGATTGTGTACGCTCTTCATTAGTTGTTAGAGCTGGGAGGTGTCCCAGTTGGTAAATGACTTGTTCCGCAAACATGTGGACCTAACTGGGATTCCCGTCCTCCTCCCCCAGAAGCTCCTGTAATGCTAGGGCTGGGGAGGCAGTGGGGGGTGGGAGAGCTGGAGGTTGCTGACCAGCTAGTTTGGTAGAGTTCGTGTCATAGGTTCAGTTAGAGACCGTCTTAAAAGATAAGGTGGAAGGCATTCCAGCAAGGTATGCAGTGTTGACCTCTGGCCTCTGAAGCATACACATGTGTGCACATGCACTCACTCACACAGAAGGGAAGTAGCCAATATCACGGCACTTAACTGCTAAGGAGGGTATCCCAGGGCGTTTGGTGGAAGTGTTATCACTTACTATATCCATTTAAGTTGTTTGGTTCTTAAACTTGGAGGAGCTCAGGGCTGTTAAACCCCAGATGGGCCTACAGATAGAGCTCAGCTGGTGGGATGCTTGCCTAGAATGCTTGAATTCCTGGATATGAGCTCAAGTACCACAGACCATTCATGGTCTCGTACTTGAGAGATTGAGGCAAGAGTGTCGGAGTTCTACAGAAGTACAAAGTCATCCTCAGGTTACTTGACTAGTTTGAGGCCAGCCTACACACACACACAGAATTTTTCTTTTTCTTTTTTCTCTCTTTTCTTTTTCCTTCAAAATAGGGTTTCTGTGAACCAGGCTGTTGATCTCAAGAGATCTGCCTGCACCTGACTCGAGTGCTAGGTCAAATGTGTGCACCACCACTCCCAGCTTTGAAATTAGTGGCTTCAAGAAAGAACTTGATGACATAGCCAGGGTTTACTGTTCAACTGTGATCAGTTCAATGGACTGCAGGGTGCAGGCTTACAAACAGAACACTGTAAGCAGTTCACTGTCTGATTTAGAAGGTGTGCAGTTGGCCTGAGAATTTGTTTCTTTAGTAAGTTGATAGGTGCTGCTTATGTTCTGGGTCCAAGAAGGAGTTGTGAATTCTTCGTCTGATATGTACTTTTTCTAACAAACATACTATGTTTCTTTTAGCTCCTGTAATCACAGAAGAAACCACCCTCCATCTGGAAGATATCATTAAGCAGAGGATACGAGATCGGGTCAGTAAGAACAGTAAATTTTAGCTCTCACTGAAATTTTTAGAAATGATGCTTTTTTAAATTTTTATTTGATCCTCTTGACCAAGCCTTGAGACTGGACTGGGTATTTTTGCCTTTACTGTATGTAGGGCACTTCTTTGCTCATTCCCAAGAAAGTAATGTGCCTGACAGGAAGGGTGGCCAGTATTACCTGTTCTAATCTTAGTGAGCGGATGGATACTAGGGCATCTGGCCTGCTGTGGTCATGTCTAAGACCCTTCTTCAGTCTAGACACAGTATCTGCTATAGTAAATTAAAGGTCCATCTTTTCAGATGTTAATGACCTAGCAGAGGATTTTTGTGACTCAATCTGTTTTGTAAGCTTAGAATAAAAATAGACATTCTATGACAAGTGTAGTAAGAGATACTTCCTTAACTGTCTAAAATGGAGGAATAGAGCAAGATAGTACCATGTGAGAGCATCTTGAAATTAGGAGTGAAGTACAAAACGAGGTTTATTTAACCACATGTAAGATGGGCTGGAAAAACGTCTCTAAAAGTCATCTAAGGACTGGCGGTGTGGCTCTGGTAGAACCGAATGAAGCTCAGGCTTAATTCCTAGCAGATGGTGACAAGGAAATTAAAGTTGGTAACAAGAGAAAAACTGATTTAAAACAAAAGCAGAAGGAATATATAAGCTAATGTCTTCTTTACTTTTCATCACGCTTTATTATTTGTGACTTAAAAAAAAGTCACTTTTTTTTGAGACAGGGTCTCAATGGCTGACCTGGAATACTGTGTAGACTGGGCTTGCTTAGAAGTCAAAGATCTACCTACTTCTGCCTCTCAAGCACTAGCATTAAAGGCATGGGCCATTACAGCTAGCAATCATTATTATTATCATTATTATTGCTACTGTTRTTTTTATTATTGAGAGAGGGTTTCATGTACTCCTGGATGGCCTGGAACTCACTAAACAGCCTGAGACTGACCTTGATCTTCTGATCCTCCTGCCTCAACCTTTCAGGTATTGCTGGTATGGACTGCCATGCCCCGTTTTTGTGAGCTAGGGACTGAACCCAAGCAGGCGAGACAAGCGTTCTACCACCTGAGCTGTAGCGCCAGCCCCAGATAATCAATTTTGAGGTTAAAAATTAATTTCTTTGCTATAATTCATACTGAACATGAAAATAGATGTTTTGTTCTATTAACTTATTTGCATTTCAGGCTTGGGATGATGTAGAACGAAAAGAAAAACCTAAAGAGGATGCGTATGAATATAAAAAGCGTTTAACATTGGATCACGAGAAGAGTAAGCTAAGTCTTGCTGAGATTTATGAGCAGGAGTATATCAAACTCAACCAGGTAAGGTGACCTCCAAGGCAAGGCTGTGACTACTAAAGAACCAGGTCTTCAGTCAGTCCCGATCTAACCCAGCTCTCAGATCCTGTTTCACAGCACTTGGTAGGAATAGAGGGCTCATAATCTTCCCGCTGAGTGTGAGCGAGTTGGGGCTTGCTCTACAAAAGCATTGCTAGTTTATATAATCAACTGTTGACTTCCCAGCAATTATAGGGTTTGTAATTCGAAAATCATATTTCCTTGATAATTGAAATAATTAATGTATTTTATATTTTTATGAAATGACGTTGACCTTTAGGCTCTTTTTGGTTGTTTTGTTTTGTTTTTTAAATTCTAAAATTAATTTCTAGTTAAATAGCAGGACAAGGTCATATCCTGGGGAAGACTTATTTCTTTACATGGATTTATTGAGATAAGTGCTAATGACATATGTTATCTGACCTGCCACAGGCAGATCCAGTCACTTCTTACTCCTGTGGGCACCCCTCCCCTACCTTCTGCACCTCTTCTGTGACTTGACTATGACAAACAAAAAGAAACATCAAAGGCCATCTTAACCTTTCACAGTGCACATTTAATGCTAGGGGAAGGGCAAACAACCTGACTCTGACAATTAAATGGCTGTTATTTCCATATCAATGTGATTAATCTGAGTAAATCTTTAGCAAAGTACATTCACATATCATATAAAATTAAACATTTTGTTTTCCATAGACAGTTTGTCAGGCGTGATGTACACTCCTGAAGTGCTAGGACTCAGAGACTGATAACACAGATGATCGTTTCGCGATGATTCTGTGCTACATTGTGAGACTGTCTTGAAAAACCAAAAATAAGTAAATGAATAATTCAGAAGCACTTACTGTAGTTTTAAGCACTGCTGCCTGTTCATAGTTCCCTGAACCCTTGCTCACTAATCTACTGCTTCCTGTTCCTCCCGCTCTCTGCTAGGTTACACCCTAGTTCTGTGGATTTGCCTGTTTTGGGCATTTTGCATAAATGAAGTTACATAATTTGTGACTTTCGTTTAGCATTGTGTCTTTATGTTGGGCAGCGTATATCAGCGGTTCATTTCTATTTTATTGCTGGATAGGATTCTATTTACATGTGTGCCACGATTTCTTGATTCATTTTCTCAGTTGAACATGTGGACTGTTCCACCTTCTGTATATAGCAAATCCTACTTTTGTGTGTATGGGGTGTGTATGGTGTGTGTGTGTGTGTGTGTGTGTGTGTGTGTGTGTGTGTGTATCTGCTTTAGTTTCCTTGGGTCCATATCTAGAGGGAAATGCTAACTCTCTTTAACCTTCTGTGAACTGCCAAGCTTGCTGCCACTGTGGCTATATAATTTTGCTTTGCTACCAGTAATTCCCAGGGATCTAATTTCTTCATCCTCACCAACATTTGTTAATATCCCTTAAACTTAGTGGTCCTACTCTCATTAGCTTAACTCTTGTTGGAAAATGCCAAAGGAATTGAACTAAATTCTAGTTGTAAATGTCAGGGGTAATGGGTACTAAAATGTTGGCCCCTTGTGGTCTTTGGCAGGCACTGGCGCCATCATGGTGCCTACCTATAATTTTACTGTGGGGACATTCTTCTCCTCTCCTACATTTTAAAAGAAGGTGATACTGTGTAACCCAGGCTGGTCTTGAACTTGTAGTACTCCTGCCTGTCTCCTGAGTGTTGGGAATTACTGGTAGYACCATCATCCCTGAAAATGGGATTTGTTTTTGTTTTTTTTCCGGGACAACATCTCACTGTGTAGCCCTGTGTGACCCCAAACTCACAGAGATCTGCCAGCCTCTGCCTCTTGAGTGCTGAGATTAAAGGTGTGTGCCAGCCACCAGGATGGGCTGGAATGTTGCTGGGTAGTTAACGCTGTGCTTCTGTAGTGTTTTTGTCTGTGGTTCATTGTTAAGGTACTTCATCTGATGTTGACCTTGCTCATTTAGCAAAAAACTGAAGAAGAAGAAAATCCAGAGCACGTAGAAATTCAGAAGATGATGGATTCTCTCTTCCTAAAATTGGATGCCCTGTCAAACTTCCACTTCATCCCCAAGCCGGTATGTGAGTTTGCAGTGAGGTACAAACAAGCAGCATGTGTGACCTGAGCAGCTCTGCGCTCTGGAGAGCTCCGCTTTTCCGTTGGTGTCAGGACACGCACCTGCAAGTTACAGCGGGCCTTCTGTTTTTGTTTTTTTGTTGTTGTTGTTTTTTCGAGACAGGGTTTCTCTGTGTAGCCCTGGCTGTCCTGGAACTCACTCTGTAGACCAGGCTGGCCTCGAACTCAGAAATCCGCCTGCCTCTGCCTCCCAAGTGCTGGGATTAAAGGCGTGCACCACCACCGCCCGGCTACAGCAGGCCTTCTGCAGGAGGCTCCTGTTGTGAGGGCGGTCCCTTGGTCCCTGGGTGAACTTTGCCTTACACCCTGCTGCAGCCTGGTCCCCAGCCTGCCCCTGAGCCTCAGTGAGACCTCCTCGCCCGACCCCTTTGTGCTTGATCGTGTGATGGTATCCGTCCCTCACATTGACTGGTGCCAGCTGCAAGTCATATGAGGTCCTTTGCTCACATCACTTTCACTGCCCAAAACATTCAGGGTTTTAACGTTTCCATTTTGCAGATGTACACTGAAGCCGGGAGTGGGAGGGCAGAACTAATACCGGGCTCTGGGCTCTGCGCTGCTCAGTGTGCTCCAGCCGGTCCGAGGCCTCGGGCTCTTGCCAGTCCTCAGTCTTTCCTGGGCTGGATGGGAATCTGCTGACTCCTTAAGTCCATCTCTTACAGCCCTCTGTAGTTCCCTGACACAACTGCTGTTGTGCTGGCTCACAAGTTGCCCTTTGCTGTCTGTCCTTTGACCGTCATGATCTAGTCTAGATGCAGGCATGCAGAGGCCCGAGGGAAACATCAGGTGTCTCTCTCTGATGCTCTCCTCCCTGTTTCTCCACTGGATCTGAAGATCACTGTTTCAGAGAGACTGACTTGTCAGTGAGCTCCCAGGTTCTGCCTGTCTCCTCTTCGCCAGCGCTGGGCTCAACAGGCTTGTGCACATATATATGCCCATCTTTTGCATGTGGTGATTTAAATTCAGGTCATCTCGCTTTTATGGCAAGCCCCTAGCCCCTGACTATTTCCACAGCCTCTGCTTTGCCTTGGTCTAAAGGATTGTTTCTTGTCTCACCCTTTACGCTCTAGGAGTGCACGTGGCTGTTACAGGTCTTTTAATATTTCCCTTTCATATGTGTGTCTGTATTTTACATGCTGTCTCTGCAGGTATGAACTGCTCACCAGCTTCCATGTTGTGTTGTATTTTGAGATTTCCTCTCTGTTTTTGACTGTGGGGGAGCACAGTATTTCTCATAATATCTGGACAGTGGCCTGCTTAGAAGGGATTGTTTTTCACATTCCACATTTTCTTCTTGCTTAGAGTCTGGGCTCCTGTCCTGTTTCTCGTGTGGTTTTGCTCTTATGACATTTCCCAGGAACATTGTCTTCTGTGCCTGGCTTGGACACTGGTATCATGAAGACAATAGCTATGCAGTACCCATACCACCTCTCACAGGGTGGAGCACATTAACACTCCCTCATATACCTTATTTTAGTTTTTATACTTTTATATCACTACATGATAATGTATAAAGAGAGGTTTCTAGTACCTTGAATAGTTTGTATTTTTCTAATAAGCATTTTTTTCATATATTTCACCAGAGAGCTTAGATATTTTTCACAACAAAAAGCAACATGATAGCAAATCACCAAGTTTTATTAAGTGGATGGGATTGCTTGAGAATGTCCACATAGGTGACATGGAGTGGTATTTGACTGAGGCTGAGATATGTCGCTATGTAGGTGTAAATGCTACTGGACTGGCTTTGATGTTGCCCATTGTCGTTGTCATTCCAGTCAGCATGGGAATGGTTTGTTTTATTTTGTTTTTCTGGTTGTTTTTTGTTTGTTTGTTTTTGAGGGGGTAGTTGTTTTGTTTTTAGTGTGTGATTTTTTTTTTTTAATTCTCCCTCTACTTCTCTGAGTCCACCACCCACCACCCCCTCTTCCAGCTCACTCTCAGGGACCCCAGCCCATCAGGGCACAAGATGCAATAAGAGTAATTACAAAATCTCTCATGGAGGCCTGGGGAAGCAACCCAGTAGGACAAAAGTGTCCGAAGAGCAGGTGAACGAGTCAGAAACACTCCCACTGTCAGGGGTCCCCCTCCCAAAACACCAAGCCAACAGCCCTAACATGTATACAGAGGACGTCAACTCTATAAAAAGTTGGTGTCCGATGCTTGCTCTGTTTCCTTCTCCCCACTAAATGCCTTGTCTCTTTTCTAGCCTGTACCTGAAATTAAAGTTGTATCGAATCTGCCAGCCATAACTATGGAGGAAGTGGCCCCAGTGAGTGTCAGTGATGCAGCCCTCCTGGCCCCAGAGGAAATCAAGGTAAGAAGCTAGTATGGGGATGTTTGGTGACTCCCTGCAAGTAAGATCTGCATTGCAGCCAGATCTGCATTTACTTAATGTGGCTTCCCTTGAGGTTTAGATCTCAGTAATTTCTAGGTATATTCCCCCCCATACTCCTATAACTGAGTTGTACATTGATGGATTCAGCCAACTGCACTTTGAAAATATGCAGTAAAGCTGAATCTGAATTGATCGTGTTCAGACTTTACAAGAGTTATTTGTATGTAGTGTTTTCATTGTCCTAGGACTTCATATAATTCATACACAATTTGAAGTGTATGAAAACGTGAATGTCGGTGATATAAATGATGCATTTTATATACAAGACTTGAGCATGTAGTCACTTGGCGTATCCACAGGGCTTTGGGATTGATCCTCTGACTGTGGGTGCCTACATAGTGAGCCAAATGATTATAGAATACCTAAAAATCAATCTGTATATTCAAGCTTCAGTCAAAGTTGCAGATAGAAAGGYATTATAAATGTTTTAAAGTACCTGCTTCAGCCTTGTGAAAATCCAGTAATACTTTAGTATTAGCTCGCCCCATGCTGGTTTTGTCCGTAATAATAATAACTGCAGTGTAAGCCTAGGGTAGCGTTGTAACCTAGAATCCAGCAGACGCTTTGGATACTGGAACACATTGGATAAGCAGGTGCTGGCATTCTCTGACTCCTAAACATGGACATTCTTCCCTTACAGAACCTGGCTTCTGACAGGCCCATATGTACCCTGGAGTAGCATCAGGGTCTCTCTTTCTGTCTCACCTGCGTTGTTACCTGACCACTGTGTCAGAACTTCTGCCATCTTATGTCAATAACCCAGTACAGTGAGCTGACAGCTCAGGAGAAATGAGGAAGTCAGTCTTCACTGGAGATAGGATTCCCTGCTTCCTCTCTCCCTTGATATCTGGGACACCCTAATCCAACCCCAGGGCTTGTCATTCACAGCTTAGAGCCAAGGCTGTCAGATGTGTCCTGTGGCCCATGTTGGAGAGCACCTGCTGACCAGTACTGGGAGCTTGAAAGCATAGCTCTGTCTCCTTTGTGAGTTCATTTGGGGCTGATTACTTGGAGTTCTGGCAAAGAATAGGCTTTAAGAGTTACTAGAGATTGGAACCATCAAGACTCGCTCTGCAGTCTCACAGACATAGCCATTGGCCATTGTGTGCTAATTTCATCCCTCAGCAGACAGTTCATTCCCTGTGTAGTCATGTTGACAGTCAAGAATAGCAATTAGTATGGTGGTGCCTTAGGGTTTGATCGTTTGTTTGTTTAATAGGAGAAAAATAAAGCTGGAGATCTAAAAACAGCTGCTGAGAAAACAGCTACAGACAAGAAACGAGAACGAAGGAAAAAGAAATATCAGAAGCGTTTGAAAATAAAGGAGAAGGAGAAGCGGAGAAAATTGCTGGAAAAGAACAATCCAGATCAGTCTAAGTCCAGCAGAGCAGCAGCTTCTGAGAAGCTCAAACAGTTGACCAAAACAGGCAGAGTGGCCTTGCTGAAGGTGAGTAAGGAGAGGCCCGTGGGGAGTGTGGGGCGGGCGGGGCAGGGCGGGGCGGGAGGGACGTGCATTGGGCTGTTCTCAACTAGGGAGTCAGAGCTGCCTCTGAGCTCTAGAGACAAGGGTGTCTCTACTCAAGGGTGGCCTCAGCACCTATGGACTTCTTATGACCCTTACAAAAGCAAGTCTGGCAGCAAGTTTTCTTCTCTCATCTTCCCCTTAAGATACAAGGGTGCTGTAATACTGGAAAATATTTGTTAAGGTAGCTGGCTGAGTTCTTGCCGTGGCTTTTCATGTTTATGCATTTATTCATTGCTGTAATCATAATGTACTGTTAGACTTTGGGTTTTCTCACATAAGCACATTTTGTAACATCTCTGTTTTGTTTTAACTGCAGGATGAACGAAAAGATAAGCCCTTAAAATCATCTCAGGCATTCTTTTCTAAATTGCAAGATCAAGTAAAAATGCAGATTAATGATGCAAAACAGACTGGAAAGATAAAGAAGAAAAAACAGGACATTTCTGTTCATAAATTAAAGCTGTAATATATTTAAATTTAATGTATAAATCTCTAAGTTTCTGTCATTCTGTTTTATAATAAAATTCCTGAGCCCTCTCTTAGTTTGCTTCTTGTTTTAATAAAGGCCATCACCAAAGCCACTTGTGCAGGAAAGGGCTGCTTTCATCTTACAGCTTACACCATCACTGAGGGAATTCAAGACCGGAACTTGGAGGCGGGAACTGAATCAAAGACCATGGAGAACAGTTTACAGGCTTGTTCTCTCTGACTTTCCCATCTTACTCTTACAACACAGCACTACCTCCTAAGGGGTTGTACCACCCGTAGTGGGCCAGGAAGGGCTCTCCCTTTGTCAATCATTGGTCCAGGAAATGTCCCACAGGCTTCTCTACAGGAGTCTTTAGAGGCATTTTCTTAATTGAGTTTGTTTCCCAGATGAACCTGCCTTGTGTTAAGTTAACAAAATAACCCATATTTGCGTGATGGGAACCATTTGAGACTTCACAGTGCTGTGGCACACTGAACTGGAGTGCTTCTTTAGGACCAGGGGTGGTACATATCATAGTCCAGCCACTCCGAAGACGGAGGCTGGAAGATGAGAAATTCAGAATTTTCCTTAGCTCCATAGTGAGCTAGACACCAGCTTGGATCACACTAGACCCTAAAAGAACAAAAACCAAATAACAGAAAGCCTGTGTGAGTTTCTAGGTGTGAAACAGGCCTGAGCTTCCACACCCTCTTCCTCCTTTAGTGCTATCTGAGCTGATTCCACTCTCACCGTGTTTCCTGCTATGAGAAGCACCCACAGCCTGCCGCCTTGCTCATAACCAGCGGTCTGTGTACATATTGATTTTCTTCTCCCACTACTGTGTCTTGTTCCACAAAACAGCATTTTCATATACGCGGCTTACACCGTTCCCTGTACTAAGAGCTTTGGTTTCTTTAAAAATCCAATTATGTTACGTTTTTGTTTGAATCCCAGGTGTGGGATATGGGGCTGCTTCAGTTTGTACACAGCTGTGAAATATTGTCTCGTGTTGGGGGTGGAGGGATTAGTTTACTTCTGGGACTCTGGAGAGGGCCTGTGGGAGCTGTCGCAGCCCCTGCTGCTGTTTGTTGCCTTTGCTATTGCTGGACTGCTGGACTGCTGGATTGCTGGACTGCTGGACTGCTGGCTATTCTTACGAGGAAGGATGGGCTTGCCCCAAGGAATCCAACGACCCTAAGCAACAGAAAGTGGCCTATAGGGCTCTATGCCTCCTTCCCCCTCTAACACTCTTTCCTACCTAGTGTTAGGTGGAAGGGATGAGGGTGGAATAAGAGATGGAGGTAGAGAACTAAGAAATTAATGATGTCATAAATATGCCAACATTTCCCCCTTGGAAAATCTTAGTACCTGCACAAAGGGAGACATTGCAGTTCATAGTAAGATATGGCAAGGACAGATATGGTCAAGAAGGGAATCCAGAGGCAACAATACAGCTTCGAATACAGACTAACAGTCTTCGGAGTCCCCTGAACACCACATGTGCATTCCTCAGACCTTCCCACTTCACAGTGAATGGGTTTAGTCCCACTAAATCCACTATGAAGCACCTTTGATTGAATGTTATGACTTGATGGGAAAATAACCAGCCTTATTCCAGATGGGTAGAAAATGAGACTAAAACTGAGAATGACTGGAAAGGCTCTTGTGTTTTATCTGCACAGGCCAAGCACAAGGGTGAAGATCCTATTTAAGAGTTATTAATGCTGAACAGGGCTGTAAGCGGACAGAACAAGGTCGTGTGGGATTAGATAAAAACACTGGTTCTCTGAGTCTACTCATGTTGCTACAATGAACTAAGTTTGGATAATTTATAGTTAACAGCTCAGAGAATGTGGTGTCTGGTGAGGGGGATATCGGGAACAAAATGGCATTTTGTTGCTTCATCCTTGCTTGGTTAGGTAGAAGGGCAGGGCTCTGCCCCAGCCTGGCCGTGTGTGAACACCTGCGTGTATGTGTGTGCACTGGACCCCTGGACCTGGAGTTGCAGGCAGTTGCTTGGACTAAACCCAGGTCTTCCGCCAGAGCAGCAGGTTCTCTTCACTAGCCAGCTCTAGTCCCTTTTCCCAGCCCTTTTTACAACGGTGCTAATTGTATCCATTCTCTGAAGGGCTCTGTCCTCATGTTTCAGCACAAGTCTGGGGATAGACGACGACTTTAAGCAATCCGTTCTCTCCTACCATATGGATCCTGGAGCTCAAATTCAGGTTAACAGGCTTTACCTGCTGAGCCACTTCTCTGCTGGCCATTACGTTTTAACACGAGTTTGGGGGCCATTCTCTGACTGTGGCACCACTAATAGGACATTAAAATTTTTCCCTAAGTTGGTGTTTGTCTCTGAGACAGTCACACTATGCAGCCACAGGTAGCCTGTGTAGACCAGGCTGGCCTCCAACTCAGATCCACCTACTTCTGTCTCAAGAGTGCCGGCATTAAAAGGTGTGTATCACCACGCCCAGAAACCTTCCTAAATTGTATTCAAAATAGGATTTATCCTTTTCCTCCGAATCAATACTTTTGAGTAATCCTCTCATCTCCCTACACTTTAAGGTGTTGGTTTTAGCATGATTTGACTATTACATAGTCCTAAGAGTTTGTATTTTTGTGGAAATTTTAACAATTTGCTCTATCAGACTCTTGTATGTGCACATAGTTAGGAACTACACTTTAAGTCTAATCTGATTAGTTTTACCTTTAAAGTATATTAATCAGTGGCCATTTAATGTCATTATTGACCTGATTTATTTGGTTTCTCTATTTATGCTCCTTCTTCTTGTCAAGTCAAATTAATCATATTATGATTAGCATATTATAGTCATATCTCTTTCCACTAATATTTAGTTGTGTTAGGAATGCTGGGTGAGGTGATGTATGGCTTTAGTCCCTGCACTCTGGAGGCACAGGCAGGATGGTCTCTGTGAGTCAGTTGCGATCCTGGTCTACTGAGTAAGTCTGTAGGTCTACATAGAAACCTTGTCTCAAAATCAAAACAATAAAGGAATTACCACCACAGCGGTTAATGTTGTGCTACCTTAGTATACTAGTTGTAAAACACTCGAGGTAGTATAGAACACTCAAGTCACAGCTTGCACAGTCTACACCCTCTTTCAATCCTCTCTGCTCGATCACTCTGGTCTCCACTAGCTGAGCCTTGGGGCGGAGACGCGGGGATCTGCTGGGGATGCCTGTAGCGTGGTGCCCTGGCTGGTCCGGGCTGCACACCGCGGCTGACCGCCTTCGAGAGAGCATTGAGTCTGTTCCGCTGCAGTGAGTTCAGAAGAGTCTGAGCGAGTCGGCGTCCTCTTTTTAAGACGAACGGTTCTTAGAAAGGTCCTGAAAGTAAGTGCAGCGTGGTCCTTCCGAAGCGAGGGACACAGAGCCTGCGGGGAGCTTCAGAACCGGCCCGATCTGTACCAGTTCAGGGTTCTCATTCCAGAAGTTGCCATTCTACGTTTCAGTTGTGTTTCAGTTGTCGCCGACCCCGTTAATGCATAAAAATATTTTTAACTCATGTATTTTATTTTGTAGGGAGAAGTTGAACGAATAATGACAGCAAATGTCATTATTTCACTTTGCATTAGTTCAAGGCGAGAGTAAAAGTAAACCTTTAAGGCCCTTCACCCATGGTGGCCATAGTATTAACTGATGAGGAGGTAGCAGGGACCTTTTTATTAATTCAAGCCAAGTGAATGAAAGTAAAACATTTCAGTCCTTCAACTGAGAACACCTGATTTTCTTCTTGGGTCGCCCACTTTTTTCCAATAATCATGGCATCACAAAGGAAGTCACCTGATCAAAAAAGACCCCGTCGAAGCTTATCTACCAGCAAAACTACAAAAAGCCAATCTCATTCGATTACTTCATATTTTAACAGTGCACCACCTGCTAAACTTGCATGTTCAATTTGTCATAAAATGGTTCCCAGGTATGATCTTATCCGGCACCTTGATGAGTCTTGTGCTAACAACGGTGATGTCGCTCAAGTTGAGCCTGCTCAGGCTGGATTAATGAGTCCAATTGTTCCTACATCAGATTTACCCAGTATTCCTTTAGAAGATGTGACACCTCTGAAATTATCACCACCAAAGAGAAGTTTAACGCCTGTCCAATGTGGTTCAAAACGGGGCATACGACAGCAGACCAGTCCCTACTTTAAAGATGCCTTGGTGTGCAAAAATCAAAATGAGCTTCCAAATCAGAGTGTGGAAACTGTGCCTTTGGGAAGCCTGTCGTCGAAACTGTCCAGAAGATATGTAAAAGCTAAAAAATCCCTCGCTAAGGATGAGGGCCTAGCCAGTCATTGCCCACGAACTTCTCCGTCCACACCTGGCAGCAGCCTGGTTGGTAACCGTCCAGAGATGGAAGACAAAGATGAGATTTTGAACAGTTCCCAAAAGGAAAACATGTATTCATGTGCACCTCTAACGGAAGARAATGTCTCAGAACAGAAGGTAAAGAGCAGTAAAATGATACGGGATGAGAGCCAGGACGCTTCCTGCCGAGAGCCGGCCCTCACCCCTGCATCCTCAGAGCATGCCTCCTCAGATTTAACTCTCCTCAGAAACATGAATTCCTCTTCGGGAGACACTCTGGTAAAGCAAAAAGGTGCAGGAAGGGTGGATGTAGGGCTTGAGGCTTGCAGTCACGAAGAAGTACAAATGACTGTTGACGCTGAGGTCAAAACGCTGGTGTCGGGGGAGGCGGAGTCAAACAGCCCTACCCATGACACATCTATGCGCAGTGACCACCCAGAGCTTCTTAGGGGAGCTGGCCCTGTCTTACAGGGACAAAGACCCTGCAGCCCCCTGGAGCAGGGTTCCAGCTGTGGTGGTGCTCCCAGTGAGCCGGCCCAACCCCCACTGAGTCACCCCTACTACCTGAGGAACTTCCTGGTGGTGCTGCAGTCCGTCCTTGAGAACCCAGAGGACTCAAAGCTCTTCGATGACGAGGAGAAGGCGATTATAGCTAAGCTTTACCAGCTGTCAGGTAACTTCAGCCTGTTGGCTTTCAGAGTTTCCTTATCTGATTTGTGCACAATGGAAGGGGCAGTAGTCTAATGACCACGAGGAGTCACCGTGGGAGTACGGTGGGCTGGCGCTGTGTCAAGGATAGCCCCATCGAAAACGAGTTCTTGTGCCTGGTGACATCTGCTGTGCAAATGTCTGTGTGAAGTATCAGTTACTCTGGCAGGAGCTTTCTTTTCTTTTCCCTTTTCTTTCTTTCTTTTTTCCCCTTTGTTTAGACAGGGTTTCTCTGTGAAGCCCTGGCTGTCCTGGAATTCACTCTGTAGACCAGGCTGGCCACCTGGCCTCAAACTCAGAGATCCCTCTGCCTCTGCCTCCCAAGTGCTGCATTTAAAGGCATGGTCCACATATATGTGTATATGTGTATATTTCTAATAATACATATTTGCCTCATATCTAAAAGTAAATGGAATCTGTATGCTTTTTTAGAAGAAAGTTAATATTCTTTTTGCTGGTTTTTTTTTCTTCTTTTTGTTGCAGCTAGCGGTCAAAAGTTGTATGTGAGGCTCTTTCAACGTAAATTAGCCTGGATTAAGATGAGTAAACTGGAGTATGAAGAGATTGCCTCTGACTTAACCCCTGTGGTTGAAGAATTGAAGAACTCGGGCTTTCTAGAGACAGGTACGGTTAGAAGAAGGACCTGAGAAGGAAATGGGATTTAAGGAATGGCTTTCATGCCGAATGATGACGCACACCTTTAATCCCAGCACTCAAAAGGCAGAGGCTGCTGGATCTATTAGTTCAAGGCCAGCCTGGTCTATAGAGTGAGTTTCAGGAACAATGGCACATGCCTTTAATCGAAGCACTCAATAGGCAGAGGCTGCTGAATCTAGGAGTTTGAGGCCAGCCTGGTCTATATAGTGAATTTCAGGATAGCCAGGGCTACACAGAGAAACCCTGTCTCGAAAAACAAAACAAAACAAAAGGATTCACTTTCAGTGGACTATGGGAATGTTGGTGTGGCACCTCCGGGTTAGTACCTGCTAAGTAACAACTGCTTTATAAAAAAATCTAGATGCTGTTAAGATAGGACAGCGGGTTATCGTGTGATTTAAGGCTCTCGGTGCTTGGATGATAGCTGAGAGGGCCGTGAAGGGTGGACTGCCATTGCTCTCCTGGTGCGAGTTCAGTCACCCGGAGATGGGATGTGCCTCAGAAGAGGACATCCTCTCAAGATGCCGCCTTCCAGTGAGCTTTTGATTATCTTACTCAAACGCCTCACCTCTGACAAAATAAAGCCAACTGCAATGAAAGCAGTGTTCCAATGACAAACATCTGTCCCCATCCTGCCCACACATGCCACCTAGCCGGGCGTGGTGGCGCACGCCTTTAGTCCCAGCACTGGGGAGGCAGAGGCAGGCGGATTTCTGAGTTCGAGGCCAGCCTGGTCTACAGAGTGAGTTCCAGGACAGCCAGGGCTACACAGAGAAACCCTGTCTCGAAAAAACAAACAAACAAAAAAACAACAACCACACATGCCACCTCTGCCTGCAGATTGCCCGTAGAGTTTAATTAGAGTTCAGTCAGAGCTGTGTGAACGAACACTAAAGACCCACCCTCTCTTGTGATACCCTGGGTTATCCTGTACAGTATGGGATGCAAATGGGCATATGGAGGCCGAGGGTGGACACTTTTTGACAAAATAAACAATCACCGCAGGTGGCTTCAGCGGGAAGAGGTTATAGTGGGAACAGAAGGTAAAGATGCTGGGGTGATTGCCAGGGTGGGGTTGGATGGGATACAGGCAGAACATGCTGGGTAAACAGGCGGAGGCCTGCCAGCCGCTTGGCTCTTGGCTCCAGTGGCCCGCAGTACTTTTTATTCCTCGGCAGAAGCTGATCTTTGCTTGCTCCTGACTTGGAAGATGCCATGCATGTAGATTAACATGTCTGACAGACGGCACGCCCTTTGACTGCTGCTGGGGACTTAGCTCTAAACCTGACAAAGCCGGAGCCCCTGTGGTTCACCGTGGATGCTGCATGGCTGTCCCTCTGCCTCTTGCAGCCACAGTGCAGTCCTCTGTGGTCTTTGTCATGGTGGATGCGTTCTTGTTGTAGAACCTTGGACTTGATTCTTTTCTCCATAGGACAGGGCCTACCGTTTAACCACATTACATTTGGCTCTATCCTCAGAAGACATCTGCGTGACTATCCCGTGTAAAGCAACCACTCTCCCTGTCAGATTTTATTGGCCTCAAACAATTTTGTTTTTCCTTAAAAAAAAAGAAAAGAAAAGAAAAAGAAAAACGTTCATTTTTACTTTTGTGTCGCAGTGTTTGTCTTCATGTGACTGTGTGCTTGACAGTACAGGTGCCCAAGCAGGCCAGACGCATCAGGTCCCTGGCAGCTGGCATTAGATAACGGTGCTGCTGGGAACCGATTCTGGGTCCTCTGGGAGAGCGGCAAGTGCTCTTAACTGCCGAGCCATCTCTCCAGTGCCTCGCTGGTTTTCTTTACCACCTTTTACTGCCTGGCATGAGGAGTTACTGTGGTAGCGGATGAGCTCCCTTTGGTCAAGGACCTGGCTTACCAAGGTGACGTGGCTGGGTCTGCTTTAGCCCAGTGCACTCACCCTGCACCATAGCAGGATGCTGAAGGACTTGAGCCCGTGTAAGCCTTCCCAGTCTGCATCGTGATAGGCAGAGGGCGGAATGGAGGAGACCCGAGGACCGCTTCACTCTGTGAGCTAGACTGGAGAGGCCTCTCGCTTGGCTACGGTTGAGGAAGATGGAAGGGGTAGCCCAGTAAACTTTGTTCATAGCTTGTTGTCTGTAGTAGGGTTTGTTTGTTTGTTTTTATCGAGACATTTCTTTGTGTAGTCTCACTTTGACTCTAAACCAGGCTGCTCTCCAGCTCAGAGATCCTCCTGCCTCTTCTTCCTGAGTGCTGGGATTAAAGGCCTGTGCCGCCACCACCCTGCTGCTGACTCTAGCCTTGACAACCCGCCCCCTCCCCTGCTTTGTTTTGGAAAACGTATTACAGTTTTCTCTAGTAAAATTTCATTTCATTTGCATCCAGCTCATTCTCTTCCTGCCGCAAGTACATAATGCTAGGTAATAGTAAGTTCTATGAAACTGCTTTTAACTCACTTTTGGCTGTCTCAACTGTTGCAGAATCTGAGTTGCAAGAACTCTCTGATGTACTTGAACTCCTTTCTGCCCCTGAGCTGAAAGCCCTGGCCAAAACCTTCCACCTGGTGAGTCCCGGTGGGCAGAAGCAGCAGCTGGTAGATGCCTTTCTCAAACTGGCCAGACAGCGCTCAGTCTGCACTTGGGGCAAGGTTCAGTCCGGAATCAGAGCCGTGATTTTAAAAAGGTCTGTGTGGAAACATTTGCTGTATCAGTGAAAACGTTTGCTGTGTCGATAAGCACCCTGACTGGATAGTCTGGACTATGCAACTTTTCAGACTGTGGCTGACTGTGGCAGTTGCATTGGGTTTGATAGTGGAAAGCCCTCACTATCCTATCCTCAGCGCTTCCATTGGTGGTGTCTCCAAAATTCTTGCGTAAGGCTGTGCTAATTTCTAGAAGCAAGAAAAATCAGTACGCTGTTGGGGTCCATGAGTCTCCCCATAAACCACACAAACACCGATCTCAGTCAGACAGGGATAGTTTATTGAGCAAACATGCTAATGCTGATCGGATCAGGGACATAGCCCAGAATTATCTGAGGCTTTGATGATGAACATCTTTCTCTATCAGCTTATAAAGGAAAAAAAACAAACAAACAAACAAACACACAAAAACCTCAGTGACCTCATACGCAGATGCAGGATGTGTTGCCCTGCTGCCGGCCCTGATTCAAGCCATTTAGACATGACAGACAGTTCATATTTTCATATTGACCTTTAATTTGATGGGTCCTATGTCAAGCTTTGTGGAATTTCTTCAGATTAACAAATCTCAAAACATAACAGGGTATGTGATCAGCATGACCTGGCTCTGAATTAAGTTATTTTTTCTGTGTCAGTGACTGGCAGGCATGTCATAGCAATAATATGAAATAGCTGGCACGCATGGATCAAAATGGCTACAGCTATGCTGACGTGGGGAGGAGGCGGGTAGATGTTTCAATATGTGCAATAAAGTAACCGCCTTTGGTACATGCTCATGTGTTCTCTAAGACGTGCCACCGAAGAGGACATTCCAACGGCTGTGACTCCCCTTCTTATGGACTTTAGGGCAAGCTGCCAGGCATACTTTTAATTTAGTAAACTTTTTATTGGAATGTCCTGAGCCAGGCTTAACGTGCATCATTGTTTAAAAAAAATTTTACCCAGAACTCTGGTGGTCTCTTTAATCTTTAAAAAGCACTGGAGCTGCTACTTTAGGGAGGGCTGTGAAAACCTGTGGAGTTCTTCTACCATGAAATCTATAAAGCCCCAAAGTATATCTACATTAGCACGGGACCCGTTATTCCAGAGCAGTGGAGGATAAAATGAGATACTTGTATATTTCATATATTATAAATGACTCAATTTTAATGAATCATGTATGGAAGAAGTTGGCTTCAGACGGATCAAGTCTTAGGGTGGGTTATAGCCCAGGGGTCAGGCACTTTCCTAGTGTGTGCAAGACCCCAGCCGGGTCCAATCCCTAGTACCAGGGGGAAAAGTGCATTTACCTAGAGAATATTAAATCCTTATCAGGTAAAAGAGCTTGTCTCCAAGAACCTAACTTTGATTCCTAGGACCCACGTGGTAGAAGGAGAGAACCAACCTTGACAGGTGTTCTCTGACCTCTACACATATGTGGCATGGGTATGTCCCCACACGTATGTGCGCATGCACACAAATAGAGAAATACATGGACACTTAAAAAAAAAAAGGCCTGTGCAAAGCTTGAGGCCTTAGAATTCTCTGAGTAGATTTTGGTATTCCAGTAATGGACACCATGAGAAGGTAAGTGAATGTCCCAAAGGAAGGGCTCTTTGTTGTTTGTGGTGCTGAATACCAGTACCGAGGACTCCTAGTCTTTAGATGACCTTTTAAATCAAGAAATGAGAATTGCTAATATCAGAGGCAATAAGTTCTTTTATGAGTTTTCCCTGGTGTTTTGAGTGTTCATGGCTGTGGCAAACTCTACATAATCTGTGGCTGGGAGAGAAAGCACCGGGTTAAACTACGCATGGAACCACTGGAGGGAATAATTTATTTATTTTCCATGTCCCTAAGTAAGTCTCTGAGCTCTAGGGCTAGGTAACATTCTGGGGTCACCAAAGGGAGTAACAAATGCTGCATGTTTCGAACAGTGACTGGGAATAATTTGTAAAATCTCATATCCAAATGCTTCAAAGCTAGAGAGATGACTCTGCGCTGTACAAATTGTAGAGCTAAAGACTTGGCTGGCCCGTCCCTTCGCGTCTGTAAAGGCCCCAGGGCTGTGTTTTCCCGAATCTTGCTTCTGTTCTCGTTGACTGATTCCGTGGAAGACGAAGAAGCCGCCTGTGGAGGTCAAGGCCAGCTGTCTACCGTGCTGTTGGTCAATCTGGGCCGAATGGCGTTTCCTCAGTACACCGTCAGCCRGAAGACCCAGATCTTCAGGGACAGAGAAGATCTCATCAGGTGGGCCCATGCTGAGTCGCTGTAATACCTGTGCACATTTTAAGATTTAAGAAAAGGTCTTATTGTTTCCTCTTGCCTGCCAGTGTGGAAAGGTGGAGTAATTTTTACGTCCCTAGTGTTTTCATAAACACGCTCTCCTCCTTCTTGGAGAAGCCCAGCGGCCAGGATGTGGTAGTTGTTTTGGAAACACGCCTGCCTGCACTTAAGACCTGGATGGCATTCTCTTTAGATATGCAGCAGCCGCACACATGCTGAGTGACATCTCAGCCGCCATGGCCAGTGGGAACTGGGAAGAGGCCAAGGAGCTTTCTCAGAGTGCAAAACGGGACTGGGACCAACTCAAAGGCCACCCTTCCCTCAGGTGAGTGTTTGTGCGGTTTGTCGTTGGTTTGGGTTTCTGTTTGTTTGTTTGTTTTGCTTTCCTGTGACGGTGATGGGACCCATAGCTTGAACTCAGAGCTCAGAGGAAGTTGGAGGGATAGAAAAAGGGAACGGGGCGGGGGTGGGGGAGACTCCGCGGAAGGAAGATACATTGTATAATAATGTATGAAATAGTCAGTCGATTAAAAATATTAAAAGCAAAACCAAAAGCCAAGGTGAAGGGTTGAGGAAGGCAGACAGTGTCAGCTTCTGGCCTCCTTGTGCACATGCATCTGCACACAAACATATACACAAGCTCCCTCCAGTGGTTAGTTGTATGTCAACTTGACACAAGCTGTGGTCATCTGAGAAGAGGGAATCTCAGTCGAGAAAACGCCTCCATGAGATCAGGCTCTTGGCAAGCTTGTAGGACATTTTCTTAATTAGTGATGGTGGGGGAGGGCCCAGCCCATTGTGGGTGGAGCCATCTCTGGGCTAGTGGTCCTGGGATCTTTAAGAAACCAGGCTGAGCAAGCCAGTAAGCAACACCCCTCCCTGACTCGTCACCAGCTTCTGCCTTCAGGTTCCTGCCCTGCTCGCGTTCCTGTCTTGATAAAACAACGATGTGAAAATGTGAACCAAACTAAAGTTCCCCTCCCCCAAGTTGCTTTTGGTCATGGTGTTTCCTCACAGCAATCTTAACCCTAATGAGACACTGCCCAAAACCAGAAGTGAGTCATGTCTAGCGTTCACCTTGGTTACAGTGCTGGCACGTATTAGAATACCGTGTAGTTTCTGTGTGATTAAATGTCAGTTACAAAATGAACTTAATTTTTTTAAGTGCTTGTGGCAACATATACAGAAAGAAAGGTCAATAGTAGAATGGATTTTTAAATAATTTTTGAAGAAGGTAAAACTCACCTTTTGCTGCAGGTCTTAGGAAATTTGAAAACTTGTCTGGGTTTGTGGGTGAAGTTTAAATGCTGACCTCCGTTTTAAATCTAATTATCTATTCTCCTCTCACCTCCTCAAGCGTCCTGGGGCAGGGGCTTGGCTGTGATCTAATTTCATAGTGCAGAAAATGGAACACACAACTCAAAGTATTGAAATTTATCATCTTAAGGATAGAAATTCCACATTTGCCACTTGTTACAATTGGAATAAGCCCAATTCTTAAGCCTCTGTCTGCGTTGTCCTGTCAGATACCACGAGGCCCTGCCGCTCTTCCTGCGCTGCTTTACCGTCGGGTGGATTTACACAAGGATTTCCTCTCGGACTGTTGAAGTACTCGAGAGACTTCACATGTACGAGGTCAGAGCCCCTCCTCCGCCTTCACTGGGGGCTGTGATACACGCGGGAGGGAAAGCCTCGGCTCTCGGTCTTCTCGCTCTTGCATCAGCACAAATAGTCTGAAGAAAGCATAGTTAATATGGGCACCCTGCAGGCTGGAGAGATGGCTCAGCGGTTAAGAACACTGACTGCTCTTCCAGAGGTCCTGAGTTCAAATCCCAGCAACCACATGGTGGCTCACAACCATCTGTAAAGGGATCCAATGCCCTCTTCTGGTGTGTCTGGAAACAGCTACAGTGTACTCATATAAATAAAGTAAATCTTTAAAAAAAAAAAAAGTATATGGACACCCCGCTGTCTGGTTTGGTACAGAGGARAAAGCCATGGCCAGCCCTTGTCTTGGTCACTTGTGACTTGATGAGTCTGCATCCTGCATCCTGGGAAGGCTTGGTGTAAGGCTCGGCACTTTCCCTAGAGCTTGTGGGTAAAAAGCCCACACCCCTTGTCATCCGTGATGTATTGTCTAGAGATACAGTCACAGATAACAATCTGGTAACATCCTTAGATCAAGCCATTGCCAGAGTTCCCTTTTACTGTTATTTCTATATTAATCAATGCTGTTTTACAAAGAGAAAATGATGAGCTGGGTCTTTGACTTGGCTCTCTTGAATCCCAGCAAAAATCCATGGACAAGATGTCACATTTGTCATTCTGAAGCTTTTAAAGCTCCATTTCACAGAGAGTGTATCATAGTTGACAAGATTTAAAGGTAAAACAAAGTTGAAAATTAAGTAAATTAATTCAAGGTGGTTCACTTAGCTTAAAAAAGATTCCCTTTGACATTGTTAGGTGGTGGCGCTGGGCACTCTGCTGGGACAGGGTGGAGCAGGCCACATGAACATGGTTCTGCTGTTCGTACATACTCCCGGGAGACAGGCGCAGTCTCTGGGAAGTTTTTCTTTATCAGTTGTGTTGATTGATATCAGTTCCTGACTTGAAGCCAGATCCCAGACTAAAGGACTTCTCCGCTTCCCATGTCCCTTCCTGACTGCATGCCTCAAGTCTCAGCGGGTCTAGAACCTGGGGCCTTCCCAGCGTGTCAGGGTGTGCCGGCGCCAGCCATTGCCTAATTGCCTGTGTGTAGCCAGGGCCCGGGGTGACCCTGGGCTGCCAGAGGTGACTTGGTGAAGACCAGCACCTGCTCACTGACCCTGAGGGCTCAGCATCGCAAGGCAGGGCCCTGGGGTCACGGACAGATGCTCAGGCAGCTGTGGCCCCGCAGGAGAACATCTCAGCCTGCTGCCTGTCAGGGCTGGTCCTTGGGCTTCATTGCACATGGGCCTCAGCAGCCCTGCCGACGGCTGACTGTAATCAGAACTGAAGTTTCCAGCATCCAGCAACCTCTCTTCCCACTGTCCACAGGAAGCCGTCGAGGAACTCGAAAACCTCTTGTCTCAGAAAATCTATTGTCCTGACAGCAGAGGCCGCTGGTGGGATCGCCTGGCCCTTAACCTGCACCAGCACCTGAAGCGACCGGAAGAGGTACTGGGCAGCATTCTCGGGCTGCTTTAAAGTGGTTTTCAGTGGCAAGCTCTCAGTACTTCAGCACTGGGGATGGAACTGAAGGCGTATTTAAACAAACACTCTGCCACAGCCTAGCTCTACACACTCTAGCTACACAGCCTAGGAAAGCATGGGTTTTAAATTAGCTCATTTGTTTGTTGGTGGGGCACAGTTTCACTGTGTAGCTCTGTCTGCCGTGGGGATAGAGTTTCACTGTGTAGCTTGGCTGGCTGGCTGTCTGTCTGTCTGTCTGTCTGTCTGTCTGTCTGTTGGTGGGGAGGGAGCTTCACTGTGTATCTCTGGCTGGCTTGTCTGTCTGTCTGTCTATCCATCTGTCTGTCAGTGGGGACGGAGCTTCACTGTAGCTCTGGCTGTCCTGGACCTCACTGTATCCCAGCCTGGCTTCAAACACCCAGAGATCCACCTGCTTCTGCTTCTCCGTTGCTGATGTTAAAGGCGTGCCCCACACCGGCCCATTTATTTTACTTTAATTAAAATGTAGTTGCACCGCTTCCTCCTTTCCTTCCCCTTTCCCATTAAATTCTGTATTAGTGCTATCACCAAAAAAGTGATTTACGGTTCTGAGAAAATAGTCAAAAGCATGATTTTTAATAGTGATGTAGTTCTGTATAATACATGGAAAAGTTACTCCAGATAAAACAAAAGCCTTTAAGTATTTAGTTTTCACAAAAACTTTAGAAACTACTAATATAACAAATATGATAGTCAAATAAAAACTTAATAAATTAAATTTCCAAATGTAATTAGAAGATATTTTCCCTTTGGTTAACATTCTTTGATTTCTTCCAACCCCATCCCCCACTCCAAGATAGCAAGGGTGATTGTAACACCGGCATGAAATAAAGGCAGGTGTCCGTCTGCTCTGACTGGAAGGAGAAAGGGGTTGATAGTGGGCTCCGGGAAGTGGAATCAAAGAGAGAGAGAGGTTCTGGTCTGTCTCAGCTGCCTGCAGTTTCATATTCCTACTCTCTCTGTTTCTGTCTATCTGTCCATCTCTGTGTCTCAGCACCCTCCTCTCTCTGCCACCCTC
>BDUI01004054.1:74567-86132 GCA_002335545.1 Apodemus speciosus
CGGCTTCTCTCAATATGTCCAGAAAATGCCTTAATTTAGTCCTCATTCGCTAGTGTCTCAGTAGATAACCATATTTTGGCCCCACTTAAAAATTTGCTTAATGGCGTTCCTAAAATGCTTCGTCTGCACAGGTTTCCTACAGGAGAAAATGGAAATGAAGAGGAGAGGAACTCTGGTRTCCCCAGAGTGTCATGGGGCCCTGTGGCCCTGAAGTACATCCTGCTCTGGYCCAGCTCTGCGTAGCAGGCTTCCAAGGGGCCGCTGCGAYGCTGCCTCAGCATCCTGCTCAGCATGTCCACCTCRTCGGCCAGGAGAGAGAGCTTGTGGAAGGCCATGATGGAGCCCCCCAGGTTGATCTGCGCCTCGGGGACCCAGCGGAAGTAGCACAGTTTCCACAGCTTTATGTGTGTTCCGGAGAGCCGAGGCAGGATAATGCCGTGTAGGTTGGCTGGTCTGGAAAACCACTCCTTAAAGTACAGTTCGGCTCCACTATGCTGGCGTGCTGCGTCGGCGTGCTGGGGCGGGTCCGGCTTCAGCTTCAGGATCAGCGAGTTTCTCCGAGGTAGGAGCAGTTCTTGCTCACTGATGATTCCATTCTTCAAGCATGAGGGCATTCCTCTCAGAGTGGAGCTGTAGCTTTTCTGCACAGAGGACAGATGTGCCATTACTCTACGGAGCACCTGCTTTTCATCAGAACTCCTGGCACTATGGCGACCCGCTGGGATAACRGATGACGGGAGGGTTCAGACTTGAAGGACATGGTCCTTCTTTCCAAGTGGCGCTTATGCTAGTCCCCCTGGAACCAGTTTGTCGATTGACTCCCCAGGTTACTACTGTCAGAGGGAGAGTGGAAGGCAAGCTCATCCTGTCTGTCTGTCTAAGTGCATGCTCCTGAGACTCTGGGGGAGGGAAATTCTAAACTGGCTGATTCCTAGAAAGAATGGGCAGACTAGCCAGAAGCCAGCTCAGGGCTGCCACCTGCCACTCTTGTGCTGGCTGGGCTTCAAGACCCTCGCTCACCAAGAAAAAGTCAAGATACTGTCACATCAGTTAAAAGGGGAAAGGCCCCTTAAAGGCTGCACTAGCTGACGACTGGCAAAGCAACTGTTTCTAACACTCCCAAAGGCACTGCCCGGGGCTGCAGCAACGGGGTCTCTACTGCTAGTTTTGCTGCTGTCTACAGTTTACCTTCGTGCGCTTAAAAGACCTCCTGGAGCCGTTCTGTACACAAGGAGTGCTCTTGCCAATGTAGAAGGGGTTGTGGAAAAGAGTACGGTCCTTCGCCGTGAACTGAAGAGCCCAGTCCCAAACTGAGGGGAATTTCAAGCCCTTTTCATCACCCAGCTGAATGTTTTTGCTGATAGCAAACTCCTGCAAAGCAAAGCACACGTATGAGAAGAGGCACACCCACTTTTCCTCGCACCTCCACCCGCAGGGGAGTTCTCTGCTAGAGCACTCGGCTTTCGTGGGAGCACTTCCCTGCTGATGACGGGCACTTGAGTAAGGGAAGCACACTCTGCTCAGCATGTCCCAGCTGTGGACCAAGGAGGCTTTGCACCCTGGGCAGGGAGGGGCTAGGTGGAGAGAAACGCCCTCACTAAAATGGCGCTGTAAACCCTACACGTCGCTGATGTCCCCACTCTGGGCTTCAAGCATAGTGACCTGGGTTCACACCACAGCACAGCAAATCAACAACCCCAACAGCTGTGTGACAGCATGTCCTCCTGTAGCAGAGGACAGACACGGGCTCCTCTAGGAGGCAATCCTCATGCGTTCTAAAAGCTTAAGCAGCCACCCTAGTGACAGAATAAGGCCCCTCCTCTGAGCACAGTGACAACAGGCTATATCAAGTTCACATAAGATAGCTCCCTRGAAGAAAGAGATGAGAAAAATAATGACTGACTCTTATCGTCTATTTGGTACCTTTTAATCCTTTCAACTTTTTCATTTAAAAAGGCTAAGAATCCGAGCCAAGCAGTGGTGGCACACTTGAATCCCACCACTCCGGAGGTAGAAGTAAGTGAATCCCTGTGAGTTCGAGGCCAGCCTGGTCTACAGAGTAAGTTCCAGGACAACTAGGACTACATGGTAAAACCCTGTCTTAAACGAACAAAAACGCCAAGAACTTGTTTGAAATTAGAGAAATGGCAAATTATAAATGTTATGAGAGAAATGTAGCGTAATCAGGTTAAATGAGTGCGCAGACCTGTGAGTCAGTCCAGGAAGCGGAGGGTGGGGAAGGCTGAGGGCAGCAGGAGAAGCCCGGAAGAATGAGTTCCCAGTAATGACGCACACAGATCATGAGGTGGTAAGAACGCAAGCGCACAACTGGGAACCCATTTAATTTAGGGATACAGTAAGTTTTCTGTACCTCAGAAGCCTTTGGGTCCCAGTTTTACATTAGGAAATGTTAAATCTTTCTAGAAAGACAGAATACATTTCACAAAATCTCCTTCTCCAATTGATCAATCTAAAAAACTCTTTAACACAGAAACGAGTTTCTCTGGAGTTCTGGGTTCCCCATAGCAGCAGTGCTGAGCAATCTGGCTACGTCTGTGTTCTGAGGACTCTGTGTGAGACAAGGCCTGGCCCCGCCCTACCCCCAGTACTTGTTCTCTGCCTAATCAAACCTCAGGTCCAGCCTTCTCTAGGATGCTCCTTGTTCCCAGCCAAGGCAGCCTGGCTGTGCTCTTTGTCTCGCCGACCTGGACATGTGCATGTGTCACAGTTGGCAACGCCACTGTACAYAATGAGGCCAAAGGCACTTGATGGCCCACTTCGCAGATGTGTGGTTGGGTATACAGGCCTATTTCTGAGAAGCACGAGCCTAGCATTTTCTAGACGGGGACGGAATTAAGAATTTTACTCTGAGACTCTACTGCTGAGACTGGGGTCTCAGAGCTGAAGCCGGAGGCCAGAGGACACTGACTCYTGCTTAGCCCCCCTCCAGTCTGCAGGGGCTACCCTTCGGCTTCTCGCACAGCCGCCGCAGCATTTCTGAGCTCTTCACTGCGAGTTCACACGGATGCGACAAACCAAGAACGCTCTCTCCAGGAGTGGGGAGGGGCTGGTCTGCAGGACGGCTCCACAGTCTCAGCCCTCGTCTTCGTCTTCAGCTCTGTGAGCTGTCCCACCCATGCAATCCCCCACGGTGGCTGCATGTGACCTGAGGGATTCTGAGGGTCTACAGGGTGATAGTGTTTGCAGAGGACTTCAGTCTAACTTTGTGTCTAAACTTCCTAATCCACAACTTCTTAAGAAACAGTTGAAACACAACTTCTATTCTACTGACCTATGAGGAAATAAATGTTTTTCGTTGTTGATCAACAACTCTGATGTGCAAGGAGTAACCCCAAAGTACAAGTGAAGGCAGGTGGCTCAGCCCGGTGAGCCTTGCTCTGCGGGAGGCTAAGGCTGGTGGCCTGTCTGAGTAACCGCCAGACATTGCCTCAGTATGGCAAGGAACAGGAAAAGATGTCAGTGGGGGATACTGAGCTAGGGCTGTAGGTCAGCAGCATGTGCAAGGCCCTGTGTTTGATACTGCACCAAAAAAATCCAAACGTGTATTTAAAGTGGTTAAACTAATTGATGATATCTTTAAACACATTTATTATGAACAATTTATAGTCAAAAATAAAATGGTCACTAATAAAATTAAAGTTGCTAGATTCTTTAATGTATTCTGAAAATTTGAAAGGTAATTTTAAATTACATATTTTACACATGCAATGACCTGTACTTCAGTTAAATTTTGACGTTGGGAGGGGGAGGGCACCGGAAGCTGGCTCCATGGATACGGCCCCGGCTGTGCAAGCATGACATTTGGATCCCAGAAGCCATGTAAGCATAGGGCAGGCCTGGTGGCAACCGTGACCCTCAAACTCAGGAGATGGAGAGAGAGATTTCCTGTGGGAAGTTGGCTAACTAGATAAGACAGAGCTGGAAGCTCTGGATTTTATAAGACTTGCCTCAAGAAAACAGAGCGGAAAGTAACCGGGGAAGACACCAGAATCAACTTCAGGCCTTCACATCAYGTACAACTGCGCATACACGCGAATACATGCATACATGTATGCTACACACAAGGCACGCAGGCAGGAGCTGCAGTCAGCGTGGGTGTCACTTACCGTGCTCTGCTTCACCCGCTCATGAGGAGAGTTGAAGAGGAAGGTGCCGAACAGCGAGATCCGGGTACTGTCACCCAGCACTGCTAAGTACGTCTCGGAGAACTCGAAGGCGGCTGGGTACTGCTCTAGCAGCTGCCACGTGGTATCCAAGAAGAGCAAGAATAAAGGAGACTGGCAAGGACAGAAGACAAGGGACTACTTAGTGCCACTCTCTGGCTGTCGTATTGAGTCCCACATCATTTGCTGGTACAGAGGCTAACGAGAAAACATCTAGGCCTCAACCACTTGCTGATCTAGGACCACCTGAACAGATTAAACCTATCTGTATCAAGACACACATTTAATTAAAGAAAAAAAAAGGAGCTGAGCTTGGCAAGTGTGGTAATACCAAACAAACGAGTATGCAGGCATGTACAGAAGTAAGAAAGCAAGCATGATTAGACATCCTGTAAGCAGTTCTCTAGAACAACACAAAGCGCTCGGCCAGACTGTAACTTTGTTTGGTCTGCGTGCTCCCCGTCCAGGACTCCCCACGCTTACAGAACAGCTGGCATCAGCCCCGGGCCCTATGGCGTACCCCTGGGACACAGCTGCGGTGGCTCACTTGCGTGCACGGCCACTTGTCAATGGTGCTTCCCAACCTGACTGCCTGGCCTGCAGCCGAACTGGGATCCCAGCAAGACACACAGGTGTTAGAAAGATGCTTCTCTCAAAAGCTCATTTCCCAGCTCTTATGGCCGATTCACAAGAAATCAGACAGTCCTAAGATGATTTTTGTTAGTTGGGTTACTCTTAGCATGCAACTGTATTCAATAGGAGATCACATAATGACGTTTCCACGTCATTATGTCCCTTGACTGTTACCACCTGCCCTCTTACACATTATCCTCTCCCTGTTCCCTGGCCGTCCTCCTCACATGAAGGAGCACGTGCTGTCTGTCTCTGTCCTCCCTGTTCCCTGGCCGTCCTCCTCACATGAAGGAGCACGTGCTGTCTGTCTTCCCAGGCCTGGCTTATTCTGCTTTACCATCGTGATTTCCAGTTCCCACTGCTCCTTCCTTTTCACGGTGCAGTACTATGTCTTATATGCACACGCTGGATTTTCCCTACCCATTCAGTTGGGACGATGCCACAGTGAGCGTGGACAGTATCTCTCTGTTTGAGACCTCTGACCCTCCTAGTATACAGCACGGAGTGACACAGCTGGATCACAGGGTAGCTCCTGGTTTAGACTTTTAGGACCCGCCATACTGATTCCCATGGGGCCTGCACTAACTCACATTCCTGCCAGCACTACAGTCCCTCTAGCACTCATCTATGTGACTATGTGTCTAGCCAGCGCATCCTCTATGCTTTCCGCCAGTAGCTTTGATGCTTCCTCTGATTCATTCTGAATTGATTTTTTTTACAGGGATAGGAAGGAATCAAGTTCCAGTATTCTGAATGTGGATAATTTCCCCAGCAACCACTTATTAAATAGACTATGTAAAAAGTCAGTGTATATTTTCTGTACTTCTGACAATCAACATAGCTGCAATTGCATGGACTCACCTCTTAGTTCAGTTACTTGCTTTCTTTTCGTTTCTTCCCTTGGTGCCAGCCCTACGCTGGTTTTGTTAGCTTTGCTCTACAGTATGATTAAAGGTGAGGTACCGTGGTACCTCTAGTGCTGCTGCTGCTATTTTTGTTAAGAATCCTATGTCCTAAAGTRGGAACTATTTTGGAGAAATTTCTATGAGCTACTAAGAAAAATATGTATCCTATACCTGTTAGTTAGAATAAATACCCTGTAGATATCCATATTTGATCTGTAACACAGCTTAATCATGACAGTTTTGTTTTTATTCTTCTCAATGACCTATAAATCGGGAGGTGTGTTAGCTGCTCTTCTCATCACTGAACTCAAACGCCTGACAAGAAGCAGTCTATGGAAGGAAAGGTTTATTCTGGCTCACGGTGTGAAGGTGTCTTGCACACGGTGGGAAAGCATGCTAGCAGGTAGGAGTGACAGCTATGGCAGCTGCTAGCACGTATCTACAAGGACCAGGGAGCAGGGAACAGACAGGAAGTCGTACCAGGCTATGACCCACACAGTCCAACACTGCGAGTCACTTCCTATAGTGAGGATCCAGCTCCTACAGGTTCCAAATCCTTCCAAAACAGCAGGGCAGCTGGACCAAGTGTGCAAATATATGAGCCTCTGGGAAACACCCACTTTCAAACCTCAACACTCTGCCAACAGCCCCCACAGGGTCAAGCTCAATGCAAAATGCCTTTAGTGCAGCATCCTAAGTCCCCCGTCTTACAGCTCTAACACTTGGAAGTTTAAAGCTCCATCTCTTCTGAGGCTCAAAGTAAACTTTTCTTGGTGAGCCCCAATAAAATTAAAGAATAAGTTACCTCCAACATACACTAATATAGAGTAAACATTCCCACTCAAAAGGCAGGAATGGAGCAAAGCAACAACAACAACAACAACAACAAAAAAACACAAAAAAGAAAACCAACAAAAAACAAGAAGCAAAAGCTATACCAAGGCAAGGCTGAAAACCTGCCTGGCACTTGGACCTTGTGACAGGTCACAGGTTCTCAGCCTCTAGCCCTGGGGCCTTTGACACATACGGCCTCCCTCTTGGGTTAGTTCTATCCAATGCCTACAGCTTGTTGGCATCTCCAGTATCTATAACTTAGCTGTCACCTTCACAGCTTTAGGTATAGCACGCCTAGGTATCCAAACAGGAAACCCATCCCTGTTACATGGCTTTATTGAAAATTGGTGCAAACCCCATCTAACAGCCCACTCCCACTGGTGCACTTTGCATGCCTACAAAACCATGACCACGTGGACAATGTCAGGTTCACTGACAGCTCAAGGTGTTGCTCAATCCCTTGGACCACAGCTGCAAATTGGGTATTTTGGTGCTAGTACTGAGTACCTTGCCAGTGAACTTAGGAAAGCACTTTCCTAGCTGATACATGCTAGCCAGGTACTCTGAAKCCCGATCCTTTGAAATAAATTTGCATTAGGTGAGTCTTGCCCCCAAAGCACCTGTCTTACTGCTTTTAAAGGTCAAGGTTTCTCCTTCGTGACACTAATCTAAGAATCATGGCTATTCTTTGGTGACCCTGTCACCAACTTTAATCTGGCTCAAGTTCTWTTCTTTATCAAACTGCACATTTCCGTTCACAGCTTTAACCAGATACACCCCCCTTCTCTTGCCAGTACATTTTTAGTAACTCGCTGCTCCACTCTCTGCTCCTTCTTACTGTAAATCTGGGTAAATAAAGTGTACTATAATCATTCTAGMCTGAATGGTCTGCTGTCTTGAAATTTTTCTGGCAAACGAAATAGCCCATCTCTTTTGAGCTCTGCCTTATTCAGGTTCTCAGGACCCGAGAATAGCATTGCTGGACTGTCTGACAGACACGAACGGCTGCTAGTCCTGCCTGCCCTGTGAMGCCCTGAGCACGGCCTTCTCTCTCCAAGCTTCCACACGATTGTCCTTCCCACTCACACAAGAATGGCCCATCAGGTGTCAGGAGAGTTCTAGGGCTGTTACCCCGAGTCTCCCAATGCTTCGACATTCTCCAGCACCAGCTCCAAAGGCCTAACATCCCAGTCAGGTCATGCCAGCAGTGGCTCCACKGATTGCTATCGAATTTCCATTTCTTAATTTTCCCATTGCTGTGACAAATACCTGACAAGAAGGCAACCTACAGGAGACTGACTTGGGTTGGTGGTTTGAAGGAATAAAATGCATTATGGTACGGAAGATGCCACCCGGGTGGCTGGCTCTTCAGGACAAGCTGGGCAGTGGTTTATCGCATGGACCAGAAGTAGAGGCAAGAGGTAGTCAGGTTAAAACCTCAAGGCCRCCCTAGTGACTTACCTTTCAAGAGAGGATCTACCTCATAAAGGTCCCATTATAAAATTAAAAAATAAAAAATAACCTGTTCTTCAGGGAGCAAGAGTTCAAACATGCAAACCTAAAAGCGCCATTTTTATATTCATGTTGTAACAAAGGGTTATGCCATCTATAATTTTTGTATTGGGGTCAGCCCTTAWGTCCAGTAATGTTGTTGGCTTTATGTAACTCCAGAATCTGATGCATGTATGTTTATAACTGTTACATGTTTTTATGAATTGTTCRTTTTATGTCTCCTAATTTTGGAATCTGCTTTGTTGGATGCAAACATGGCTAGTTCTGCTTCCTTAAAGATTTTATTTGCTTGAAGCAACTTTTTTTATGCCTTTACTGCCTGTGAGGTATATTTACTGTAGCCAGCAAATACTTGGGTCTTGGTTTTTAATCCAATACTTTGACTGCGTTTTTCAGTTAGTCTTAAAAATCTTGAAGGGTTAGAGTTACTATTCATAAATATGGACTGGCTCCTGTCATTTGTTGTAATTCTTGATTCAGTCTCATCTGCTTATCAAATCCTCTAGTGAGGTGTATTGTTTCCTGGTCGTTTCTTGTCCTCTTCAGTATGTAGGATTCCTTTCAGTGCCCTTTGCAGAGGCAGCTTAATGAATTTTAATTAACTTAATGAATTAAGTTTACAATGCAAGGTCCTTATTTCTCTTTTGCTTATGAAGCATAACTTTGCTGTTATCAATAACCTAGGTTTACAGTTTTGTTTGTTTGGGGGGGGTGCATTTTGTTTGACTTTCTGCTTAGAAATCTACTGCTATTAAGATGGGCTTGCTTTTCTGTGTAACTTGACATTTCTGTCCTGCAGCCATCCACGGTCTTCTATTTTCCTATACACTTAGTGTTAGAAACTATATTACTGCGGGGCTAGAGTGGTGATGTGGGGATTGCAGCATTTGCTGCTTATGCTGGTTAGTTTCTGTCAGCCTGGGAAGAGAGGACCCCAATTCAGAAACTGCCTCCATTAGACTGGCCTGTGGGGGTGTCTGTTTGGGGTGCATTTTTAAATTAATTGTCTTTATAGGAGAGCTCAGCCCACTGTGGACAATCCCACCCCTAGGCAGGTGATCCTGTGTTGTGTAAAGAAGCAAGCCTCCGTAGTCTCTGCCTTAACTTCCCTCAGTGACACTGTCAGTATACGGGTGAAATAAATCCTTTCCTCCCCAAGTTGCTTTTGGTTATGGTATTTATCACAGAAACAGAGAAGCAAACACTATTCTAGTAGAGGACTCATGTTTAATTACCTGTACCAACATCAGGTGTCTTCACAGTCACCTATAACTCCAGTTCCAGGAGAATCTAATGTTCTTTCCCGGTTGCCACAGGCAYGCRCACACACACTCTCTTTAAAGTTGTGTTGTGATATCGAGGATCCCTTTTTAGTCATAAGTACTTGAGATTCTAAAATTCCCTAGTATCTGGATGTCCATTTCYCAAGTTTAGGAGATTTTCTGCTATTATTTTACTCAGCAGTCTCTGGCTTATATCTCTTTTTATTCCCATGACTATGCCCATGACTCTTAAGTTGTTTTGTTTGTTTGTTTGGTTGGTTGGTTGTTTGGTTGGTTGGTTGTTTTTTTTAAGACTGGGTTTCAAAACAGGGTTTCTCTGTGTAGCCCTGGCTGTTCTGGAACTCACTCCGTAGACCAGGCTGGCCTTGAACTCATAGATATATTTGCCTCTGCCTCTGAGTGCTGGGAAAAAAGGCGTGCACCACCATGTCCAGCTTTTAAATTGTTTGGTTGTTTTAAATTATATTCCAGAAATACTGTATGTTCTATTCCTACTTTCTACTTTGAAAAACTTCCTGTTTGAATGTTTTAATTCATCTACTACAATTTCACATCCTGATAATCTGTTTTCACTTAATACTTGATATTGGTGAGGCTTCCAACAAAGTTTATTCAGTTTATTGTTTCATTTTCTAAAATTCAACTTAATTTTTTTGAGACATTTGAATTCCTCCTTCACACCCTGCGTTGTCTTTGGTGTTGCTGTTACCCCAGCTGTTTGTCTGTCCTCTCCTTCAGTACACTCTGGTGTCCAGTTCTCTACTCCATTCCACTGATCCTTCGTATAATCCTTCTTTTGAAGTCCTCGTCATCCACTTCGTTATCATTAGCTCAAACACTGTGGACTCACCTGGAGGAGGGCCATGTTGCTTTGCTTTCCCTGYTTCCTGTGCTTCTAGGGTAGGACTGAGTGGGACACTGACCATGTGCTTGCTTTTCAGGTGAAATGCTCACTATGGTGCAGACAAACTAGGTTTTGATTTTCTGACACCTGGGCTGCAAGTGCAGCTTGGTAGCCACCACTCGCCCGTGTGTTTAAGGTACAGGGTAAGGAGACAAACTGCAGCACACCCAAAGTTGCTCTGGCTCTGTTCCCTAAGATGCAGAGGTCAGGGGGTCATCTTTGTATCCATGGTAATCTTCTACATCAATTTGGATTACAATCTATTAGCTAGCCTTTAATAAAGCTACAATGTGTAAAATCAATACTGAAAAACTGAAGACTGTCATTTTCACAATGGTAAAATGTATCTCATACATATTTGAAAGGTGCTAGTTTGGGGTCTATGAAATGGCTCAGTGTAATTGCATTTACCACATGACATGAAGACCTGATTTTGACCCCAAAAATCTCATGATGAAAGAGAACTGAGTTCTTAAAGTTGTCCTCCGACCTCCACAGGCATGCTCCGACATGCCCTGATCTTTAGCTTACAAGTGGTTCCACTAGGCTCCTCCCAGGGCTTACATCACCGGCCACCACCACCAGGGACACCAGGTGGCAGGCTTCCCATAAAGATCGCCAGGCAYGCCAGCCCCCAATCTCTCTGTTCCCAGCTCTCCTCTCTCCCCTCCCCCTCTGTCCTTCTCCGAGCCCCATCTTCTCTGCTCCCRTCTGTCTGCCTCTATCTCTTCTCTAGGTCCTCACTCCGCTCCCTTCTCCCAACAGTGTCACTTTTCAGGGGCGTGCCTTAGCACAGCACGGGACCGACAGGTACCCCCAACCACACTATATTTCATAACAGTAATCACCGCCCCCCCCCACACACACACACACAAATACACTTTTGAGAAGTGCTGGGAAAGCAACAGGGCTAGTTACCTCTTTCTCGGACCTCTTCAAGTGGTTGCATCTGTCTAGAAACTGRTATCCCGCCATGACCCACTCCTTCTGCACCAGACTCTGAAATCCAGTAATTGTCCTGAAGTATGGATCCATCATCACTTGAACAAGAGAAGCTACCAGACAACTCAGGTCTCTGCCTTCCTCCTCTGTCAATAAAATGGAAAGAAAATGATGACCAAGAGAAAYCCTGACTGTAAGTTAGGTAATTCAACATTCTGTACTTAAATTGCCTTCAAAATAATCTATGTAAGAAAATTTTAGTGGATTCCAGCAACTCTCAAATATAATAAGCTTATTTTTTTGTGATTCATGTTCTATTTTTATTGGAGATCTATATAATCCAAAAGAAGTATTATAGCAAGTCATCA
>BDUI01004055.1:56436-67375 GCA_002335545.1 Apodemus speciosus
AGAGAGAGAGAGAGAGAGAGAGAGAGAGAGAGAGAGAGAACTTAGATACATACTTGAATAATTTTTGTAGGAGGTTTTTAGTTTTATGGGTTTAATTTTCACAGGGTAGGAATTTAAATCAAGTCACACAATTTTTTCAGTCATGACACTTAACCCAAATTACTTTTTAATTTGTATTTTTATCCAAATTTTATTGTAAAAAACATTCTCATTTAAGTATAAAACAAAATCAGTTCCTGTTTATAGCTTTAYGTTTGTGAAACATTTGCTCTGAACATTCAGGAACATTTATTAATCACTAAAAACCAGTGACAMCTTTGGGTGGAAGCTCTRAAAAGCTCTGAAGTTTACTCTCTCTGGGAGGTAAGCACAGAGAACAGCACTTGTGGGACACGAGAGGGCATTAGAGGAGAGGTGTGGGAAAGGAACCTCTTAAAGGTGTCTGTCCCTAGCTTTGAAGACTGATTTATAATGTATGTATGCCTTTTAGTATGAAGATTATTTACCTAATACAGTGGATGGAAACCAGTTAACTAATGTTAGTTCATCACTCAGTAGCAGCACAGAGAAGACTGAGCAGTTCTGTGTGTGGAGAATGATGGCAAGCAGGCCTGGCCTCTTAGGGGGTTGGAGCTGAGCAATATTGCTAACTCACAGAATTGTTGGCCAGAAAAAAAGGCTTACAAGAAACCAAAGAAGCTGGGCAATGCGAGCCAGTCTTGGCCATACGTTGCCGTGTGCTTGGGGATTCTGCCACAGACACTGGGCTTTGTTGAGGAAGGAATGATTCCCCATGATCAGACAGAGGTAGAGCTCTTGAACATGATGGCTTATACCTTGGGAAAGGATTGATCAATTTATAGGATGATATCTTATGGGCTTTGGCAAGTGAGTGGGCTGAGCATATTGTTTGTAAGAATGCAAAAATAGTTCAGCCGCATTAGGAAACAGTTTGGCAACTCTTAAATTCAAACCTGTATTTATCACATGTCCTAGCAATCTCATGTGCAGGTACTTGTCAAAAAGAAAGGAAGATGTGTCTTCTTAAGGACCTGCGTAGGACTAGTTAGGGAAACTTTATTTATAGTCACCAGAAACTGAAAGTAACTCAAATGCCTACCACCTAGGAGTGCATAAAATACCTATGATGGAGTCGAATAAAGCATTTTTTCAGCAACAGGGGGAATCAGATACATGGAGCACGGGTAAATCTCAAAAGCATTGTGCTGAGTAAAAGAAGCCAAACACAAAAGGCTCCAGTCTTTTTTCTTTTGGTACCCTCTGATAGACACCATGCAGGTCGGCAGTTGCTAGGGTTTGTAGGTAGAGGCCTGAGACCGCTGAATAGCATTCTGTTGTTTGCCTGTATGACAGTTTGTTCAACGAGTCATAATTTTAGCAGTTACTAWAAATGTGCAGTGGTGTTGCATGGTTTTAATGTACCTTTCTCTAGATTAAGCATCTTTTCACATGTCTATTATTATTTTTATTGAATTGCTTTCTGTCTTATAACATTCCAAGAGCTCTTTGTAAGTTCTGAATGTTTTCAGTCAATGACTTACCCTTTATTTTTTGTATACTGGCAAATAAATATACACTCCTGATAAAAACATTTCAGTGCCCAAGTAAAACAATGACAAAAGAAAGTGCACTGATAAATAAAAGTGAACACAGAGCAAGTAGATAGATCAATAGAGTCTAAACACAGTCGTCAGTCTGACAGACAGACACCCTTCATCCAGGTGTGTTGGCATCACACTGTACAGGTCTGTACTCTGTGTGTCTGTTGGAGAGGAGGTGTCTTCACAAAAGCTCAGAGACTGCCTTCCCTTCCCATTGCCTGATGTGTGGCCTTTGAAACAGTGAGTCTAGGCATCTCCAGGCCACGAGAAGGAAATTGTGAGACCTGAGAATGTATGACATGTGACCCTTCAGGCAAAGCCTGTCTGTTCAGTAACTAAGTCTTTCAGTTCCTCCAAAGATGTTTCCTTAAGATGGATGGCTAGAAAGTCATGAAGAGAACTCATGAGTGGATAAGAAAGTAAGGGTGATATGAAGAAAAGAACATTTAATGTCTTTTTGAGGGTGTAGAAGGAAAAGTTGGGAGGCTAAATATGACTAAGATACACTTAAGAATATTTCAAAAAGTTGATATCATAAAAAAAAAAAGTCAAGGGCCGGAGAGGTGGCTCAGCAGTTATGAGTACTGGCTGCTCTTATGGAGGCTCTGGGTTGAATTCCCAGCACCCACAGGCAGTTCACAACTGTCTGTAGCTCCAAATCCAGGGGTATGGCACTAGGCATACACGAGATATACATATATGTACATGCAGGCAAAAACCCTATACATGTAAAATAAGATGTATCTTTTAATAAAAGGAAGTCCAGGAGGTACACGCTGTAGAAGGAAGTGTCGTGTCTGAATGGCGCACCAGCAGGCAGTCGGAGTCATTGAGAGGACGCCTGAGCTTGGTGCCACTGAAACCTGCTGGTAGGCAGGCCATATCTCCTACATGTGGAAGCTCCCACCTGAGCAGCAGTGCAGACCAGCCCTAACTGGGTAGCAATGGCTTCTCTCCTGAGTAGCTGGGAATGGCCTGGCTTGAAGTGTTGGGAGTGAGGTGTCTGAGTTCTGGGATGTCACTGTGGTGCTGAGGATGCCTGAGCCTTTTTCCTTTTCTTAGTGGTTTGGAGGGCAGGGAGTTTTCAATTTTGCTGAAGCAGATAGTGTCTACTCTTTTCCTGCTTTGACTGTTATCATGGGTTTTATGTGTGACTGCAGGAAGAGGGTTTGACAACTTGACCTCTGTTCATCTTGCACGGCACACTCCTACAGGAACACTGGTAACTATAAAAATTACAAACCTGGAAACCTGTAMTGAAGAACGTCTGAAAGCTTTACAGGTAATGATACAAAGGAAGGAAGTGTTGGCTGGGGTGTCTATTTGAGAGGATTGTGGGTTTTTCTGTCCACAATTGATAGTTATGTTAAGGAAAGTAAATTTAACTAAGTCATGCAGTTAACAGATTGGGAAAAACCCATGAAAGTAAGATGCATTAGCTGATAAATCAAATATATTCAAATTTTGGTAAATACTATGAATTCTTCAAGTAACACTCAAATATGAGTGGCATATTTCAGTGTTACAGTGGAGACTGACAACACCCTGTCAGTCTAATGACAAACAGGAAAGGAGTTTCTTTTCTATCATTTAAGCAAAATTAACCTCAGAATTGGTAAATTTTAATGGGATTATATTTCAGGTATATATAATTACTTTGTTGTTTCTAATCATTTTTATGTACAAAGGGGGGAGTTATTTTAGTGTTCTCAAATTCTAAAATATTTAATGAGGGTGAGGAGATGTCTCATCTAAGTGAAGGTGCTTATTCCAAACCTCATGACCAGAGTTTGACCTCTGGAGCCCACGTGATGGAAAAAGAGGAGCAATTCCTGCCAAATGGCTCTGGCCACAGTACCTGTGTACTGTGTCATGTGCATGTCCCTCTCCACTAAATAAGTAAATAAATGCAAAAACATTTTAAAAACAGGTCAGTAGGAGGGTAGGCAAGTAAGTAGGCAGGTAAGTAGGCAGGTAAGTAGGTAGGTAGGTAGCATAGGGGGAAACTCTACAGCGGTTCTTTTCATGATGTGTTAGTGATTTCCCGTCTTCATTTTTAGGTGTTTTTAAACATTTCTACAGCAAAAACTTATACAGTATTTAAATGTTTTCCCTTTGGAAGTAAACTAAGTCACATTTCTTTTTCACTGTGTGCTTCTGGACAACTTTTCTGACATTTTAAAAGTGCCTTATAAAACGCAAGTTAGAGGATATTCAATAAAAAAATATAAAAGTAAAAAAAAAAAAATACACAGGCTAGTGACTTGTATTTTCTGGAGCAGTTATGAAATTTAGAAGCAAAAGCTAACATGCCCCTTGAGTGTTAGGCACAATCACTGCCGCTGAGAAAGAAAAAGGTGACTTTACATGTCTTTTCTCTTTATTTATCCTAGAGAGCAGTGATTCTATCTCACTTTTTCCAGCATCGCAATATTACAACTTACTGGACAGTTTTCACTGTGGGCAGTTGGCTTTGGGTTATTTATCCATTTATGGCCTACGGTAAGGAAATGGTTTTGAGTAAAACAGCTAATTGTTTAACATGGATGGTATCATTGTAAACACAGAGTGGGGTCTTGCATCTATCATTCACTACTTTTAATTTGTAGATCTAGTGGCCAATTCTTGATTTCATACTAGATCTCTGCTGCTGCTTTTCCAGGGTAGAATGGGGGTGGTGACCACTGACCACCACTGAGTCTCCAAAAGTGCTGTGCCCTGGCCCACTGCCGCCCCCAGCTTCCCTCCCCCTCTTGTTAGAGAGAAGTGGTTGGTGTGCAGGCAGGAATAGTGTCCCCACGTAAGCACATGGTCGWYGCCTCTGCTTCGCTGTCCTGTGAACTGATATCAGAGAACTCTAGGCACCGGGTGTGCCCAGCTCCTTACCTRTGCTCCTTACAGGAGGAAAGCACTCAGGCTTTCTATTCTGGTGGGCCCTGGRGCCTAGCACAGCTCATTTTTCAGTAAATGTACTGAATAGCAGTGGATTCTAGAGCTTCCGTCTTTAGAGCAGCCCTTGTGAATTACTTCTAGATCTAAAGTATCACACATACACATTTTTTTTTGTTTTTTTTTTTATTGAATATATTCTTTATTTACATTTCATTTCCCTTTTTCCTGGTTTCCCCACATTTTTATTAAATACTGAAAAATAGTTTTTAAAGTCACTAAAAGGAGTGTGTGTGTGTCTGTGTGTCTGTGTGTGTGGTGTTACTGTGGTTGAAATATAGGACCCTGAGCAGGGTAGGCAAATGCTTTACCTCTGAGTTATATTCCCAGCCCCTCCTCCAAAAAATAGCAAGGAGGGAAGAAGAAGGGACTAGAGATTAGGATTAAATATTTCTAGCCAGGTCTGGTGGCACAGTTGGCACAAAACTATAAGCTACTTAGGAAGCTGAGACAGAAGGATCACAAGTCAAGGTCTGCCTGAGCTGCAGAATAAGTTCAAGGCCAACCTCAGCAACTTAAATGATATTCTACCTTAAAATTTAAAAAGTGGATAGAGATCTGGGGACATAGTAAAGTAATAGCATGTATGAGGTTTTAGATACAAGCCTTAGTTCTATTTTGTGATGGTGATGATAGTCATGATAGTGATGATGGTGATTGTGATCATGGTGATGATGGTGGTGATGGTGATGAAGGGAAGTTGTAATTGGCTATACTCAAAAAGTAAAAGATATATGTTCGTTTCCTTATGATTGAAAAGAATATTTAAAGCATAGTTGAAAGTAAAATCACTTTAAGTGTTCATCTGAATACATCTGGGCTTCCTTTCAGGTTCAGCAAGTCAGCTCCTAAGGACCTACTTTCCTGATGGAATGAGTGAAACTTTAATAAGAAACATTCTCTTTGGAGCAGTACGAGGGTTGAACTATCTGCACCAAAATGGCTGTATCCATAGGTATTTGCTTATTTATAGTCTACACAAGTGAAAGAATTTTAAAAGAAGTCATCCAGGGAAACCTGTGTAAAGAGAGGTGTTAGAAAGGAGGGGTAAGAAATAATGAAAATTGAAGATAACCAGTAGATATCTGACCAGTAGATAACTGAGGTGCCTGCCATTCATGTCCTATCACCAGAAATGTTCACACAGCAGTGGTGTGTGCATGCCGGGGTGGCGGGAGAGTAGGGAGCACGTCTTCATGGGAGTGATCAGGGAGGACTCAGGCCAGGTTATCAGCTGGGATTTGGGGTTTTTTTTTTGTTTTTTTGTTTTTGTTTTTTGTTTTGTTTTTGGAAAATAAATAGTGCCTTTAACTACACTCCAGCTTCTGTCATGTTTATATCTTGTGTGAGTTATACCAGTCCTTTCCTCTGAGAGGTCTTCAGCCCTGCAGAGCGCCACTCTTAAGTACCAGTTCTCCCTGTGCTCCTCTGGATTCTTGCATTTCATTGTAGATTCATTTTGAGTAGACTTGCTTGTGGTCTTTGTCTCCGTAATGCTCACTGCTGGGCTGCTTGCTTGCCAGTAGCGTTCTGACTGAAAACTCCAAGTTGAATGTATTCAAACAGAGGTTCTCTTCACCTTACCCGGTCATTGGCTGTCCCACTCTGATAGTGTCCAAATGTAGTGTTTTAGATGGAAAAACAAGGCTCTTGAATCATCTATAGGACAGTTAAAAGAACTTTAATATGACATATCTTTATAAATGATGGTATCCCACAGAGACTTCTATTTATTTCATTTAACTTCAGATAATAACTGTAAGCTTCAGTGCATCCTCAAATAGGAAAATTCATCATTTCATTTCTTTTGTGATACTCCCCCTGTTCTGGTACTACTGTATTAAGTACCTAAAGAGTTCCTTGACTCCTTGAAAATGCCATGTATTTGAAGTTCCTATGGTACACTGCTGTTTATTAAGGGTATTTACTTTCCAAGGGAATATAAGGGAATGTTCTCACCAGACTTTTATTCATTCTTCATTGGCCAGATTCCTAGTACTTAGGACTGTTTCTTTTTGTTCTAGGAGTTTTAAAGCCAGCCATATCCTCATTTCTGGTGATGGCCTGGTGACCCTCTCTGGCCTGTCCCATCTGCATAGTTTGGTTAAGCACGGACAGAGGCATAGGGCTGTGTTTGATTTCCCCCAGTTGAGCACGTCAGTGCAGCCGTGGCTGAGTCCAGAGCTACTGAGACAGGTCAGCTGTGGCTATCGCTGTTGTGTCTGTGCGTCTCAAATGTCTTTTTGTTTGATTAAAGGACAGTTGTGTCCTTGGTTTTTTGTTGAATAGCTGCCACAAGACCTTTTCTCTTCCCACGCTTGTGTTAGGAATTTTCAGTTGTGAAAGCGTTTATCAGGTGGACCTTGACTCTGTTCTTGGGGGCTCTTTTCCATTGCTCACCACCCTTTATCAAGAGGACACCTGTACACCACTCTACTATTCCTAAGGCTTCCCATTGTGCTTACAGGATTTACATGGATATAATGTGAAGTCAGATATTTACAGTGTTGGGATCACAGCATGTGAATTGGCCAGCGGGCAGGTACCTTTCCAGGACATGCACAGGACTCAGGTAATGCTCCTGAATGTAACTGTGACAGCTTCTTAGGTCTAGATAACTTCCACTGAACATGGTGTAGACTCTAGAGTTTTATTCTCATTTTCGTGTACATGTTTTACCCATAGATGTTTTCCTTTCTCCTAGATGCTATTGCAGAAACTGAAAGGTCCTCCGTATAGCCCACTGGATGTCAGTATTTTTCCTCAGTCAGACTCTAGAATGAGAAATTCCCAGTCAGGAGTAGACTCTGGGATTGGAGAGAGCGTGCTTGTCTCCACTGGAACTCACACAGTCAATAGTGACCGGCTCCATACACCATCCACAAAAACCTTCTCTCCTGCCTTTTTTAGCTTGGTGCAGCTGTGTTTACAGCAAGATCCTGAGAAAAGGTAATACTGGTTCACCTTTAAATAGCACAAAACATATGTGCTTTACATCTTATAATAGTTTTATATTGCCCTTCCCATATAATTAATGTATTTTCATCAAAAACTTAATSTAGAGAATGTCAGTGCTAAGAACAAGGCAAGTGTGGAGAGCCCCTGGGCTCCTTCTTGGTCATGCCACGCCAGGCGAGCGGCCACATACATATCAGTCCTTAGTGTGTCCGCTAAGTAGTATAAAACAGGTTTGAGTGTGTACACACACACACATACACACATTTTCTGATATTAGATTTTATTTTCTAATAACTTTTTCAAAAATTTCAGGCCATCAGCAAGCAGTTTGTTGTCCCATGTGTTCTTCAAGCAGGTAAGCTGGTCCATTATCCATTGTTTTAAATATTTTAAAATATTTTTAAAAGCCTTTATTAGTTGACTTCATAGGACACTTGGGTTACAAAGAATTTTACTAGTAACTTCCCTATAAAATAGAATTAAAATAAGAACACATTTTTAGTAGTTAATTTGAAGCTCATTTTAGAGTGTGTGTGTGTGTGTGTATGTGTGTGCACATGGTGTATGTTCATGCATGTGTCATAAGGACACTTATGGAAGTAACTCACTCCATTGTGTGTGGACCCCAGGATAGAGCTCAGGTTCGCAAGTATAGGCCTGAAACACCCTGGCACCTTTGCCTGCTGAGCCATCTGGCATCCCTAATTATAGCTAAAAGATTTTTATTCTTCAAAAACAAAGCAGTAAAAATAGCATATCATGTTACACACACTATATTTTTATTAACTTAAACCTTGTATCTGTCTTACCTAGAAATAATGATGCGGCAAAATAATTCTGCTTAAAAATAAGTTTATTTAGCTTTTAAGTCTTTGTTTTTCTCTGATTGTCAGAATTAGAAGCATTTATAAGGAAAAGACCTAAAAATAATTTTAAAGTTTTATAATTTCTCTAAAAGTTATTTATTACTTATAAAGCGTGTGTTGAGTCTCTGTKCCCACATCACTATTTTCAGTTTCTTTAACAGATGAAAGAAGAAAGCCAGGACTCCATACTCTCACTGTTGCCACCTGCTTATAACAGGCCAGCAGCACTGCTGCCACCAGTGTCGCCATGGAGCGAGCTGGAGTTCCAGTTTCCTGATGACAAAGACCCAGTCTGGGAATTCTAGGGTTGCCAAATCATTTCATGTCCTCTATACTTGACAGCCTCTCCTTGTTGCTTGTCTTCTGTCTTGTTAGGTACAAATGACAAAATCTATACTTGAAAATACAGTTGGTGCACTGGAGAATCAGTTAAACCACTCTGTTCATGGGGAGTGAATTTACCCTCTGCCCAGATCAGGGCACCTCAACGACTTCACGGGCAGCTACTGCCCTGCTCAGCTTGTGCCCGCTCGCCAGCCCGCCCCCTCCCCCTCTTTTTTTCTTTTCTCTTCTTTTCCACTTTCTAAGCTGTGACTGGTACTTTCTGGATCTCGGTGTAACTTTTGAGCTGGTTAATTTTCTTCTACATTTTATTGTTCTCTGGGGAGTGAACCCTTCCTCAGAGGACAGTGCTTCCAGAACATGTTTTCTTCCAGATTCATTAGCCTTTTTGATCAGCTATTGTTAGATGAACAGGCTGCTTTATTCTGGTACAAAGCCCTTTTTTTGGAGAAGGGAAAATGTTTGTACTATCCCTTTTTCATATGGTAACATCAAACTGAGCCTTGCTCACATTAAATAATTCACTTGAACTATAAAGAGAAGATGCAATTTGCATTTTAAAAGGGAGGGGGCTAACATGACACTTTTCTACCTGTGTAAATTATAGATCATTAATTCATGCACCCTGTGGGAGCTCAATAAAGATGTATTAAATTGAACATATCTTTTATATATTTATGTGGCTTAACAAAGCTAGAACACAAATTCTGATTTGGTTTGCTGAGAGGATCTCTTCTTTAAACATAATTTACATAACAGTAAACTGCAAGCAATCTCTTAGAGACAGGTGGCATTCTGGCCTTTTATATGCTTGCTCCTATAATGGGGTAAACCTTTAAGACCATGCTGTTGTTAATGGTCCTGCCTCCCTAGCAGGAGATGTTGTGCGTTTTAGTTATACTTTTATTGCTATGATAAAATACCACAATCAAGAGAGTTGCAGAGAGCTAGTTGTCCATAATGACAGAGAAGGCAAGGCAGCAGGAGCGGAGAGCTGAGAGAGCCTATCTCAGCTACGTCACAGGAAGCAGAGGGTGAACTGGACCTGGGGCAAGACTGCAAGCTCTCAGAGTACCCTCTTGCAGTATACTTCCTCCAGTAGGGCAAAGAGCATCACCAAATAGGTGGTCACCAACACCAACTCRGTGTTCAGATACATGAGCCATAGGGTACGTTTTTCATCCAAACTAGCAGTGTCTCAAAAATGGTTTGTGATTGAACTTGTAATAAATTAGGGTCTATGTCAGTTGGTTTTCTTAATCTATGACTATATAGATTGGAAGTTAATCTATGTAACTACATTACATTGGAAGTTACTATAAAATGGTTGTCTTAAGACCTAAGAAGCAGTTTGAAGCAATTCTGTTCATGTTTGTTGGCTATACCCCTGCCTCAAGTATGAATGTTAGGGCTTCTCTATCAACATAGCCGCCAAGACCTGCTGAGATGGGAAGTGGAAGTGGGAGAAAGTAGAGTGGGCCAGAGGGAGAGGACAGGACCACGGAGCACTGAGTGGCAGCCACGGAGGGAGTTGTACTTCATCCCACCTGGCACCTCAGCACCCCGTCAGAAGGTCCTGCGTGTGTAAAGAGCCATGGACAAGTACTGCCAGAAGAGCTAATGAACAAGTACTGATGGCGAAGTTTAAGCCCGAGAGCTGTCAGGCTTTATCAAGGCCAAGACAGTATTGAGTCTCGTGGCTATGAAAAGCTAAATCCATGTTCAAAGCAGGAGGGTATTATTTGGGGAATGTGATTATGGATAATAATAGCATTTGATTAGAGAAAACTTCAGAGATGTCAGTGGTGAAATGTTTTACAGATACTGCTTGCAAGTGACAATGTTGTGAAAAAATTGTAGTGGGGTACAGGTATTTAGGATTTCCATCTAGGTACAGGTATTTAGGATTTCCATCTAGGAAGCATGTCTTTGCTAAAGCCAGACCAGCGGTTTTCCTCCTTACCATTGGCCAGTGGCCTGCTGCCTCTCAGTGCTTCGCTTCACTCTCTCTGCTTCACTGCAACTACATTTCTTATGCTTACCTTGGTCCTCTGGCATCTAGGGAGGAAACAGATAGGATCTCTTTGGTTGTTTTGTTTTATTTTGAGTGGATCTGGGGAGCTGGATCTCACAGTGACCTCATCTCTGGTCCTCCTGGCTGCAACTGCCTCTTCCTTTTCTGAAGTCTTTTGGAGCGCTGGG
>BDUI01004055.1:68965-84278 GCA_002335545.1 Apodemus speciosus
CATAGGTACAGCATAACATTCAAGATGTAATATTTGTTTCTATGGGACTTGATCTCAGACTTGATAGTCTGAGCTGGCTTCTTATTCAGTCTTCCTGTCTCAGTCTCCTGATTGCTAGGACTCTTAAGTGTATAGCACCATACCCAGCTTTATTATTATGTTTACATTAAAAAGAATTTGCAGCTTGGGCAATGGTGGCACACACCTTTAATCCCAGCACTCAGAAAGTAGAGGCAGGCAGATCTCTGAGCTTCAAGCCACCTGGTCTACAGAGTGAGTTCCAGGATAGCCAGGGCTACACAGAGAAAGCCTGTCTCAAAAAAACAAAATAATACCAAAATATATAAAACCATATATGTGTGTGTGTATATATATATATATACATATACATATATATATAACCATATATAACATATATTAAATAAAATATATAAGTAGTATATAATAGTTTTGTTATATATTTTGGTTTTATAATTTATTATTATTATTATTATTATTATTATTATTATTATTATTATTATTTGCAAAGTGTAGTTTCATCACTCAGAGGGTAGAGGAAGATTACCATGAGTTCAAGAGCACCAAAATAACGAGAGGAAAAGTAACAGTTCTCCCCTTTACATATTTTATGGTTTTATTTTAAAATAAAAGAATGAAGTTCTATATGTAACCCCTAAAAGTCTATGGTACTGTTAGCTGTACAATGGTGTGAGCTAGTTTATTCACACAGTGGTTCATCCTCTTTGGGGAGGGGTGTGGGGGTACGACAGCCACCYACAAGAATGGCTACTTTGATAAGAGATAAGGTAGGAGTGCACTAGTTCAATTGTAGGTCAGAATGTGAACAACCAGAGAGGTGGTCACTGGGCCTCGTCTATCTTTGGGGGAGGGGTGGACAGGATCTTACACTCTAGTCCACACTATCCTGGAACCCACTGGCTTGGAGCCCCCTGTGTAGTGTAGGTTGGCCTAAAACTTGAGATTACCTGGCCATTGGAGTGCATGGTGTGTGTACTATGCCTAATGAGTCCTTTCCTCTTGTGGGTGGAACGAGCCCAGTCTCATTGTTAAAGAGAGTTTCTGCTGCATTAATAATTATTAAAAACTTTAGCTCCAAAGCTGATAGCTAGGGCATCAATGGAAGGACATGAGGTCCACACCACAGGTTCAAAAGAAGTACCTTCTATTCCTAGATTTTAAAAAAGAATCTGTTCCTTCAAAAGGAGTGGGAAATATGAAATTGAAAACCAAACAAACATAAGGGGATGTCTCTGGAGTCAGGTCCCAACAACACAGTCTTTTTGTCTTCTGACTGATTCATTTTAGAAATTCTTTCATTTAGAAAAAATTCAGAAAATAAAAGGCCATCTTTGTGATMATCTGGCAAACACTCCAGTGCCATGCAACTCTCTTGTCCATTGGCTATAAAGGTTTAAACCACATAGTCCTCATTAGGGAGATAATGAAACTGCCCTGCCCTGCTGTCACAGACACGGTTATGAACACTGGGGAGCTCAGCTAGTAAATGCAAGCAGTAGGACCTGAACTGAGTCTCCAGAATCCACATTAAAAGACAAAAACAATCAAACAAAATCCCTGGGCATACTAATAAGCATTTGGAATCTCAGGTCTGGGATATGGACTTAAGATTCCTGGAGCTTGCTAACCAGCCAGCCAGCAACTCTAATTGACAAGTCCCAGATCAATGAGAGACCCTGTCTCAAAGTAAAGCAAGACAAAACAAAACAGATAAAAAGTGTGGCTAGCAGGAAGGAGCAGCAGCCAGGGTTGACCTCTAGCCTCCACAATATGTACATGTGCACCTACACACACACACACACACACACACACACACACACACACACACACACACACTCAGACACCTGCATTCAGAAGACATAAAGATTCTAAGGCACATTATTTATAGAATATTAGCAACTACAGAAGAGAATATTAGAAAAGCATTATTACGTGTATAGTTCTCCTTGCAGTCCAGTGAAGTAAACTCCTTGGCACAGACTTCCGGAGATGAGGTCTTGTAGTGGGCAGTGTGGCTGGTAGTAACCTAACTATCTTGTGAAATGACTTTTTTGGTTTGGTAGCGTGGTCTCTTTCTTTTCTTTTCAATTTCATGTTTTCTCTCTTCAGTACTTCTGGGAAGAAGAATGGCCTTGAGTTTTTCTCATTTTCTTTGTATTTAAATGACTGGGATTCAGAGATCTTGGCCCGTTTTTCATTGCAAACTTCATATGGATTTCTATAAAGAGTTTCCATTTCATTTTTGAATTGTGCAAATGTAACCAAGTGTTTTTTATTGTTATTATTATTTCCTTTCAGTCTCTGATAATAGTGGTCTAATTTTGATTGCTCCCCAATCTCCGGTTTGACATGAATGAAGGTGTTCGTCTGCCACGTAGGGAAGGAGAGCCTGCTTACAGATTCATTTTCTTTTGATATTTTGCAGTTAGGGAGCTTTAGATAAGGTGAAAATTCTGTATCGAGTTTTTCTTGAGCAGTCAAYTTATAAATGTTATTGTTCTCCCTTTTGTCAAGTTGCTTCATTTTCAATATCTTTTCAAAGCAAGGTTTTGATTGAATTGTTTTTGATCTACTATCCCAACTGTATGGATCTTGACTCTCTGTTTTGTAGACAGAACTTTCTACTTGAGTAAACTGCATGAAACCATGATCTTTCTTCTGTTTCTTAAGTGACATGTCTGAAGGTCTTTCTGGTGACCTAGTTAGTGAATTTGCCTGGTTATTTTTGTTGAGGGAAGAATGCATTTGTATTAAATTTAGTGTTTCTTCTTCCCTGGTATAAATAGTTTTCTGTTCCCATATTGTTGGTAGGTTTTCTTTTAAATTTTGTGAGAAAGAACTTTCCCTTTCTTCCTTTCTGGCCAGTTCTGTTTCTCCACATTTATCTTTAAGCAATGTTTGTAAAGCTGTATTTTGACCATTTTTTGAATATTTCATTTGCTCTTCTGATTCCTCCCTCATAAAGTAACTTTCATTTCTAAAAGGTAAATTTGTTTTTATGTGTTTTAATGGTATGGGAGGTGACTGGAGTGAGATAATTTCCTGGCTGATCCCCTTTAGCTGCCTTTCTGACACCAGTCCTGACTTATAAAGTTTTTCTATAAAGAGGACCTGGAGGTATTTGCTCAAATCAGTTTTTAGACTTAATAATTCATTTTCTGATAAATCTTGAAGATAATTTTGTAGAGATTTGCTTACAGGGTATTTCATGTTTACTTTAAGGCTTGAACCAAAATTCCCACCTGAAATGTCTTGGCCTAGCTCAGTCTGACTTCTCACAGGGGACATGCTGGCAGGGAGAGCCACAGTGTCAGGGGACATGCTGGCATGGAGAGCCACAGCGTCGGTCTCATTGAATAAGTTACTCACTGARAGATTCTTCAGGAAGTAATTTTGGAGAATTTCACTTAGAAAAGCTCTAAGCTTTGTTTCTAGATGTTTATCTATGAAATGATGGTTAAAATTATTTACAAAAGACATGATTTCTTTTACTGTTTCTGAGTATTTCTCCTGAAAGGGACTTTGCTCTTTTAACTCTGATTTCTCATTCATCAGATAGAGCTTGTGATAGATTGTTGGTAAGTCCTCCTTGGTGATATGGCCTGATTCTGTAAGTCTTTCAACAAGGTAATGCTGAATGTGTTTACTTAACTCAGACTTCAAATTTTTTACTTCTGTCTCCGAGAGTTTCTCTAGAAACACACGCAGCTTTGGATTTAAAATGGGTTTCCTGTCTACTTTTTTCTCTGCTTTATTAACATTCTCTTGAATTTTTTCTAAGTGTTCTGAAACACTTGATGAAGAATGTTTAATTAGACTTTCTGACTCTTTTTCTGACTGTTGTCTTCTTTCAGGCAGATTGTATTTGAAGAAAATACTGAAGATATTTTTTAGGACGGATTTTAGCACTGCTGTGTCTGTGTCTTTAACTTTATCCAGTGAGCTGCTTGAACTCTCTACATTGGAGCTTAGCTCTGTCTCCTCTGTATCAAGACTCTGGTGTTCAGTTGTCGAGTCTGACTGTCCATCTGGCACTGGGTATTTTGACTCTTGTGTGGATACACTTTGGCAGTCCTCTGTATACTCAGCTCCGCTCACAGAGGAAGTTAGGGGGTTGATGCTAGATGTATTCTGCCTGGAAAGAAGCTTTATTTGGCTCCTGATATCTGAATACTGCTCTGTGGAAGAGGTTGTCTGTGAGTCCAACAAAGAGTTGTGATGTTCTTTATCTAGTTCTATCACTTTGATTATCCCAGATTCTAACAGAGTATTTACAGGAAAGGACTGTATTATTTGGCTTATGACAGATTTGGACTGTGACAAGTGAACTTCATTGCTTTTTTCTTCATAGTTGAGAATCTGTGAAGATACACTTCTCTCCCAAGGTGTCAGCAACTGATCCTCTGAGTCCCTCTGGACCTCACTTGAGCTCTTTCTTCCTATCCCCAGTTGTGAGAATATGGGTGCAGTGAATATTTGCTTGATAACGTACTCATATATGCTACCATTTAAAACATGTTCGGAACTAGATTCTTCACTTACTAAATGTTTTTTCTTGAAACTACTCTTTCTGTTCATTGAAAAATTTCTTTCAGCAGCCTCTAAGAGTTTTTCAGGGACATGATCTTCTATGTTTGAAGATTTTCCTGGCTCACCTTCTGGAAGTAAATCTTGAGGACTATTTTTAACTACAGGACTTAAAAGAACCTGAGAATTTAGAAGATCTTTTGATAAAAGCCAGCTGTTTAGATCTTGGACTTTTTCAAACACTCTGTCATCTGTGCTATCAGATGGCCTGCTGTGCACGTTTGGAGGWGGAGAACAGCCTTCATTATTTTTGTAGACTTCTGGTTTYGAAAACAACTCGTCTGAAAGGTCTTGCAAATTTTTACTTAAAATTGATTTGAGTACTATTGACTGTTTTAAATTTTCAATATCAGATGTAAAATTTATTGAGCTTGAGGGGTGATGTATGTTTACATTTTCAGTCACTGATGATGCTTCTTGGACGTTTGATAAAGATACATTTGGGAGCCATTCTAACTTACTCTGTATATCTGAAGAGTCTACTGTGGAGTTATCAGGATCCAGCACATTCTTAGTAACTGGCGGTTTTGCTGCGTTGGTAGTAGTATCTGAATTGACAGTAGGATTCCCACTTGGCAATCTATTGTTACTATCTAAAGACTTTGTTRAAATGATACTGGGATCATGTGACAACTTATTAGTATCTGAAGACTTTCTTGCATTGATACTAGACTCACGGCTCAACTTACTTGGATCTGAAAGCTTTGTTGAAATGATACTAGGATCGTGGGACAACTTATTAGGATCTGAAGACTTTGTTGAAATGATACTAGGATCACGGGACAATTTGTTAGGATCTGAAGACTTTGCTGAAATAATACTAGGATCACGGGATAACTTGTTAGGATCTGAAGACTTTGCTGAGATAATACTAGGATCATGGGACAACTTATTAGGATCTGAAGACTTTGCTGAAATAATACTAGGATCATGGGATAACTTGTTAGGATCTGAAGACTTTGCTGAGATAATACTAGGATCATGGGACAACTTACTAGGATCTGAAGACTTTGCTGAAATGATGCTAGGATCACAGGATAACCTATTAGGATCTGAAGACTTTAYTGAAATGATACTAGGATCATAGGAAATGCTGCTAGGATCACAGGATAACTTACTAGGATCCGAAGAAGACTTCGTTGAAATGAAGCTAAGTTCACAGGATAACTTGCTAGGATCTGAAGACCTTGTTGACATGATACTAATGTCACGGCTCAACTTACTAGGATCTGAAGACTTTGCTGAAATGATACTAGGATCACGGGACAGCTTGTTCGGATCTGAAGACTTTGCTAAATTGATACTAGGATCACGGGACAGCTTGTTAGGATCTGAAGACTTTGCTGAAATGATACTAGGATCACGGGATAATTTATTAGGATCTGAAGACATTGCTGAAATGACACTAGGATCATGGGACAACCTATTAGGATCTAAAGATTTTGTTGAATTGATACTAGGATCATGGGACAACCTATTAGGATCTGAAGACTTTGCTGAAATGATACTAGGATCACGGGATAACTTGTTAGCATCTAAAGACCTTGCTGAGATGATACTAGGATCATGGGAAATGATGCTAGGATCACGGGATAACTTATTAGGATCTGAAGATTTTGTTGAAATGAAGCTAGGATCATGGGATAACTTATTAGGATCTGAAGACCTTGCTGAGATGATACTAGGATCACGGCTCAACTTGTTAGTATCAGAAAGCCTCGTTGAATTAATACTAGGATCACGGGACAACTTATTAGGATCTGAAACCTTTGTTGAGATTATACTAGGATCACGGGATAACTTATTAGGATCTGAAACCTTTGTTGAAATGATACTAGGATCACGGGACAACTTATTATGATCTGAAGACTTTGTTGAAATGAAGCTAGGATCATGGGATAACTTGTTAGGATCTGAAGACCTTGTTGAGATGATACTAGGATCACGAGACAACTTATTAGGATCTGAAGACTTTGTTGAAATGACATTAGGATCATGGGAAATGATGCTAGGATCACGGGATAACTTATTAGGATTTGAAGACTTCGTTGAAATRAAGCTAGGATCACGGGATAACTTATTAGGATCTGAAGACTTTGCTGAAATGATGCTAGGATCAGGGCTCAACTTACTAGGATCTGAAAGCCTCGTAGAATTGATACTAGGATCACGGGACAACTTATTAGGATCTGAAGACTTTGTTGAAATGACACTGGGATCATGGGAAATGATGCTAGGATCATGGGATAACTTGTTAGGATCTGAAGACTTTGCTGAAATGATGCTAGGGTCATGAGATAACTTGTTAGGATCCGAAGACTTTGCTGAAATGATACTAGGATCACGGCTCAACTTACTAGAATCTGAAAGCCTTGTTGAATTGATACTAGGATCACGGAACAACTTATTAGGATCTGAAAGCCTTATTGAGATACTAGGATCACGGGATAACTTATTAGGATCTGAAGACTTCGTTGAAATGAAGCTAGGATCATGGGATAACTTGTTAGGATCTGAAGACTTTGCTGAGATGATACTAGGATCACGGGACAACTTATTAGCATCTGAAAGCCTTGTTAAAGTGATACTAGGATCACGGGACAGCTTGTTAGGATCTGGAGACCTTGTTGAGATGATACTAGGATCACGGGATAACTTATTAGGATCTGAAGACTTTGCTGAAATGATGCTAGGATTACGGCTCAACTTACTAGGATCTGAAAGCCTCATAGAATTGATACTAGGATCATGGGACAACTTATTAGGATCTGAAGACTTTGTTGAAATGATACTAGGATCATGGGAAATGATGCTAGGATCACGGGACAACTTATTAGGATCTGAAGACTTTGTTGAAATGAAGCTAGGATCATGGGATAATTTGTTAGGATCTGAAGACCTTGCTGAGATGATACTAGGATCCCGGCTCAATTTGTTAGTATCAGAAAGCCTCGTTGAATTAATACTAGGATCACGACATACCTTACTAAGATCTGAGGTATATGAAGATTTATTTCCATTGATACTAGGATTATGGGACAATCTATTAGAACCTGAAAGCTGTGTTGCATTGCTACTAGGATCTCGGGACAACTTATTGTTACTAGGATCACTGAACAGCTTAGTATCTGAAGGCTGTGTTGTACCAGGACTCCTATCTAAAGGCTGTGCTATACTGGAACTACGGTCACTGCATAATTTAGTATCTGAAGGCTGTGTTGTATTGGAATTTGAGTCCCTGGACAGCCTTCTATTTGAAGGCTGTGTTGTATTAAAACTAGAATCAGTTAACAGTTTATTATCTGAATCTGAAAGCTTTGTTAGGCTGACAACAGGATTATCACTTGCAAAGATACTCTTTGTRTTTGAATTGTTTGCCGAGTTGAAAGCACTATCAAGTGACAGCTTATTCTTCCTGTCTGAAATCATTATTGTGGCTGTAATAGGGTCAGGAGGCAAGCTATTCTTGTGTGCCATCTGGACTGTGAAAGGGCTAGAATTTTCAGCCCATATTGTATCAGATCCTGCAGATCCTGAATGTTCTGGGTAAGGAGGATCTTGATCTTCATGCTCTAAAATCTCTGTACTTAACGTGCTTAGATGTCTGTATCCATCATCATGATCTTTCTTCTTTCTGAATGACATTTTGCTGTTTATGTTTCTTAGAAAAGGATCAAGACCACTCTTGCTGAGTTTCTGAAACTGCAATATAAAAGAAGAAAGAAATTCCTTAGCATTTATTTAAAATTATACTGACTTTTCTAGTCAGTTTTCATAAAGCAAGTTGTCAATTGACTCATCTTCCCACATTGTTTATAAAGGGGAAAAACAAACTTTATTTTAAAATACTTGATGTTTGAATGAAAATGGATTTTTAGTGAAAAAATTAAATTCTTAATTCTTACACTATTTATATCTATATGTTTTTCTGTGTTTATGTTTTCCTACTTTGAGCTTTTCTGGTGAGGCACTGCCATTGCTAGCTTTTAAATTACTTTTCTTTTGCTTATTTATTTGTCTGCTTACTTTTGAGGTGGGACCTTGTGTTGCCCAGGTAGGCTTGGAATGTCCAGGATCAAGCGAGCCTATTACCTTAGTTACCCTGTCGGCAGTGACATCTTTAAATACTTAGAAGCTATTTATAAGTACTTTTTTAATGGCTAAATGTAGTTGTGTCTGTGTAGACAGTAAGTGGCCTTGGTAAACACCAAYGTCAAAATCTCATCTACCATAAATATTTACCATTTAGTAGTAATTTCAGAATTTTAAAAAAAAAAGTGCATGTAAGTAGTAAATGTCCATGACATTATTCTTTAAAGATCATCTTAGGGACATATATCATCTGCCTTTAAGTCTAAGTGTCAACAATGAAGGACTCCACTCAATCTTTAATATGTCACAGTAGAATCTTGCTTTTTGAGTATACAGTATTATGACTCAGATATGGTTAAGAAAATCATTTACAAATTTCTAGATTACAGTAAAATTTTAGTAAAATAGCCATACTAAACTGAGACATGTATTCGATCACTGAAGCAATCTTTAAAATGAATTATGTCTATGTTTTTAAAAAAATATTTGGTTTTCTTTTATGATTTGTATGTGGTTGCCTGCAGAGGGCAGAAGAGCTCTTAGATCAGCCCAGGTAGTTGGGAAGCACCAGATGTGGGTACCCAGAACCAAACTCAGGTCCTCGGAGAGAACAGCAAGGACTCTTCACCACCAAGCTGGAGTGGTAGCTCAGCTGTTAAAGGCTTCATCTTCTAAAGTCTTATTCTTGATGCCTCTTGTTTTGTATCTTTGTGCAACTTCTACATTGTCAGATTGGAAAAAATGGCAAAATCTGAAATAATCAGCCTAATATTTCACTTCAACTCACTTCAAAAYGCAAGTTAATGCTTATAATTTGTTATAATTGCTTTTCAAATGCTAATAGATACTCAAGTGAAATATTAAGAATCTCCTGGGGTTTTTGTTTGTTTCTGTTTTATTTTTCAGAAACACATATTCCAAGATTTCATTTTCACATTGGCATTTATTAGGTCAAGTGAGCTTAGAAATACATATATTTAAAGGTAGCCAGATATTTCTAACAAACAGTTCTGGTCTGGAAAATCCATGCAATATATATATGGAGAAGCCTAGTAATTGATTATAATTTTGGTGCCAGACTAGGATAGCAGGACTCACCTGATGTTTGGGTTTGAATTCTGTAGTTTCTGCTTTGCAACCTGGTATGGTGTACTCTTTTTGTGCAAAAGCCACCTTGTAAAAGAGGAAGTTTTAATTTTAGACAACTTGTAATACAAAAATGTTTTCCAAGATCATTTTACTCTCAGTAGTCCCTAAAGGTATAAAAGTTGTTTAAAGCTAAGTAAGAAAGAATTCTGTCTCACACTTAATTTCTTTCAAGATTATCAMACATACAGTGACCTTCTTTCTTTGGCTTAAGTTTAGCTTGTCAGACACAGCCACTCCTATTAGCTTTCACACTCCCTTTCTTGGAATATCACTCTCCCTCTCAGCCTTTGGTCTTTCAATCTGCACATGTCTTTGCAGCTGTGGTGAGTTTTCTGGTAGAAAGCAAAAGCACACAGATCTTGTTTTCTCATTCAGTCAGTCAGTCTGCATATTTTAATTAGAGTTAAAACAATTTATCCTTAGATTTGTTATTAAAATGTATGTGCTAACTCTCGAGCTGGGGTGGTAGGCATTTGCAGAGTGCCTGACTTGTTAAATAGGTCAGACTGGTGCTCAGGACTGCACTGTGCTCTGATCACTGAGCTATTTCTCTAGCTCCCTCAGAATAGTTCTTATTGAATTTTTGTAACCTATTATTTTGTCATTCATTAGCTTAATTATTTCCAAACATTAAGAAACTACTGTAATCAAGGCACACTCTCCTAAGTTCTAACCATGGGATAACATTTAAGCAGTAACCAACTTTAACATGCAGTATGTCCATTTGGCTTTGAAGACATCAGTGAATTTTATGGTGCTGGCTTTCAAATGATATACTTCATTAAAAATTAGAACTTTTCCATTAACTATGAATTCTAAAGTTTAGGCATGACTCGTAGTAGTGACTCCATGCAATCTTGACTCTATGTCCCCATGTTGGCTCTCATGTCAGGCATTCTCTCTTCACTGGATAGGAAACCAACTACCACTTGCTACTGATATGACAGGAGAAGGCTTTTAAGCATTCCTTTTTGGTTGGGAGCCAAGCCTTTAATGGCTGAGCCATCTCTCCAGCCCTTTAAACATGCTTATCTAAATTATATGCTCCAGTTTGTCCTGGTGACAATATAAAGAACGGCTCACAGATTGCTTAACCCACTAGAAGGTACAACCCACTGGGGTTGTGGTGGTGTTTTAACTACATGGACAATTTTATAAATAGCATTGGGACAATGATATTCTCTTGTTATATAGAAAAATACAGATTGTTTGAAAGATAAACATGAACTGGTGATACAGGTAAGTTGGTAGAGCACTTTCTTAGCATGTGTGACGCTCTAGGTTCAAGCATAAGCACCACACACACAAAAAGAGTAATATAATAGAAAAATCTAGAATACTGATGTCATCTTGGGGAGAAGAAACACCTTCTAAACAAGATATTAAAACTAGATAAAATTTAACAACCACAGAAGCTACTAAATTTGCCCACGTTGACATTTAAATTAAAAATACATTTAAATTAAAAATCAAATTGCATAGATAACAAAGTATTATATTTTAGAATATAAAAATATTTTCCCATGTAAGTGAGTAAGCATATAACCTTATTTATAAACATGGACAGTTGTAAGCAGTCCAATAAATAGCAACATAAGGACAGCACACATGTGAAAACTGATGACTCTCATTAATAACCAAAACTGAATATAATTATTGGTGGGATATTATTGTTATTCATAAAATGAAGRAAAACTAAAATGTGGAAGATGATAATGGGTAGTTAACTACACATGCATGTTAGTACACCTGGTTTAAATGATAACCTGGAAGTGTCCATTGACATTAAATATACTCATATTCTCTGATACACTGTTCCTACTTCTTATCTTGTGATATATGCTCATATAGGGGATAAAAGGGTGCTTACCATTCAACAAATGCCTATAATGTTTCAAGTCTGTTGAAGTTTCTTGAAATAAGTGATGATACACAGCATAAATTACTCCAAGTTTTATGAACATGAAAATGGAAGAATATGGATTTGAGTCTAGGTATTTCTGCCAAGCTCCTGGTGGTTAGTTGCACCAAAATCTACACAGGATTCATTCTATTGACATCCCTGGCTAGAGCTAAGATGGAGGAATACGTAAGAGAAACTTGCCCCGATAACATGTCAGTAACTGTAGTGTGGCCTTTACATGGGTACCATGAGCAATTGTATCTTACAAGCTATCAGAGGTTTTCAAAATTCTTAAATGTAAACAATATACTAAAAGGAGCTAAACAGCTATAAAACTCAGAGATCCACAGTTAATGGAGTAGTTTTAGAGTCTGAAAAGAATTGTTTTCCATGGAGGAAARAGAATCACTGAGATTCCATCTCTAGTGGTACCTTAGCAGAAGACATAACACAGCAAGAAATGGGCTGGGGCCATGGTTGGGTTAGCTGTAATGCATTCTCTAGCCTTACTTGAAGGAGCTGTTATCTTTTAGAGAAGATTTGTGCCTGTGTGGTTTCCCACGGCCCTTGGTTTCCTAAAGACCCTCTCAGTTGCCTTCCAGCCAAGCATCACCCTTACCTTTCGGAGACTACAGACAATGTCAGTAGGACGTCTTTCCCAAGATTTCCTTAACTCGAAGGACTGTAGTTCAAGAAAGGTTTCAGAAGATCAAGTTACAATCTGTTTAAAACCATAGGTGGGACAACTGTGGCTCTGCAGGCCCTGAAGAAACATTTAGCACTTTTTTCTACTTAAAAGGGAAGTGAAGACAATATGTGAATATTTACTCATACTTAGATTGCATTTGTGATCAAAACGTAAGTCTACCACCACTTAAAGAACACTTAAGCTAGAAGATGAAAGACCAAAGGGCTAAAAACAAGAATGACATGTGACCATTTTCTTGGTGACTTTTTTGCCTGCTTTATTGTTACTTGTTTGTTTTTAAGTGTGTTACAGATATTCAGAGATGAGAAGCTCCTGGGACTTCACTTTGAAAACTGTAGAGTTCTTTATTACTCATATTACTCTATATGAATTATATGAGAATTACACAATCAGCATTAATCATTTGACGATATAAGACTTTATGGATTGAAACATATGCCTAAATATTCATTCTTTGCTTTGAAAGTAAAATACACTATGTCTTCATTTTGAAGATGCTGAATATAAAACTTACTTAAAAAATATTGGACCTATCAACATCTGTTATGGAGGCAGGGAGACACTTCTGAGGCCCCACTCCAGAGGAGACAGTCAGTTAATTGTCACTGGGAATGAGACATCTTCTTCACTGTGTAGTGACTAGTAAAGTGCCTATACCCCTGTAATAGCCTCGCWCAGGTTCCTGTAAGGAACAGCAATGAAACTCCTGGGCCACCAAAAAGTTTCTGCAGACATGAACATAGAAGGGGACTAGTAGGGCAGAGCAAGGGGTCAGCAGGAGGACAAGAGGTGACAGAGTAGATATGATCAGAACACCGTACAGATGGGAATAGGAATAGAACGGATCCATCTCTGGGTATACTTAATATATGCTAATAAATATTTTTATTTTAAGTTGTTTTGTTTATAATATACTATACTACATCACACCATACCAATTTCTCTTGTCATTACCAAATACTGTCTTTGTTGATCAAAATTAAAGTCCCATCCCTCCCAACCTTTCATGCATCCTGACTATTGGAGAAGGCTTTAGGACCAGTCAATGCCAGTGCTTAAATGTAAGTTAGTTGAGCCATATTGTCAACGTTTTAATTTATGAAGGGCTCAAAAACCATGAAGGTGTTATTGAAAAACGGCCACCTGRATGAGCTGGGCGTGGAAAGGGGTGCAGTCAGTCCTTCCCAGTTCAGATTTGTACTCCAGGCGTTGGTCTCAAAATAGAACATTTCTTTTAACACACCGTCCACCTTGGTTCATAAAAAACTCCTTTTTCAACTTCAAATTACTCCAAAGCTTATTTTTCCATAGAATTCTGAGGATTTTGTAACTTGCTTATGAAGGTTAGCTGTTTAGGAATTTGTTCTAGAACTCTGAAATGTCTTCAATTTATAAATCTGTTGCCCTGGTGATAGATTCTTTCAAACTTCTAAATCTTATGTAGGTGGTCAGCCTTATAAGCTATTCTTTGCATTTCTCTTGGTTTTATTTTAGTTTTATGTGTGGGTATAGATTTATCATCCTTAAGAAATATTTAAGGTAAGTTTTATTTAAAAGAAAAGACTGGAGTGTTATGAAAATGGAATTATAGGCCTTATAATGTTTGATAGTAGTCTATCATAGACTTTATAATGTTTGATAGTAGTCTATCATAGACCTTATAATGTTTGATAGTACTCTATTATAGACTATAATGTTTGATAATAGTCTATTTTATTTAGCATAATTCTCAAAAAATTAAAAAAGTTACTTTATGTGTCAATAATTTGTTCCTTTTTCTGATTATTGTTCTATGGTTTGTTTATGAATTGGTGACATATGGTTGTTTCCATCTTCCAGTGATTCCAGTTTCTGTCTTTTTTTCAGGAGTAATTTCATTCTGTTTTAAATTTTAGATGAGACTTAGTCCATGATTCATTTTAATTTCTGTCTGTGAATGTCCAGTTGCAGCAGACGCAGTTGTTGGAGAGGCATYGTTGTTAGCCATTTCATTCTACATGTGTGGCTATTCTACATGTTGACATGCTTTTTTCTTTTTCTGAGACAGGATTTCTCTGTGTATCCCTGGCTGTCCTGGAACTCACTCTGTAGACCAGGCTGGCCTCGAACTCAGAAATCCTTCTCCCTCTGCCTCCCAGAGTGCTGGGATTAAAGGCATGTGCCACCACTGTCTGGCTRGCATGCTTTTTTCTAAACAATTCATTTATTATATGTATATATTCATTTTACTTTTTGAGAGTTTGCTCTCAGGTGTTTTTGTGTACCGTGTGTATGATTGGTGCTTACAGAGGTCAGAAGAAGGTATGGGATTCCTTCTGATACCTTTTTCTGGAGTAGACTACCATGTAGGTGCTGGGAATTGAACCCAGAACCTCTGCAAGATCAACAAGTGCTCTTAACCTCTAAGGCATCTCGCCAGCCCCACTAGTATGTTTATTACCTCCCACTGCTCAGTGTACCTGTTGTTCCCCCAAATCAYACTCAATTCTCTATTCAAAGTAGTTACTCCTAGGTTGTTTCTTATAAAGATTATTTTAAATAATCTGTGTGTTCCTACCTACATATATTTTTGGAGTGATATTTTCTTTACAAATTTACAGTTTAGACAGAATCTACATTAAATCTTTGGAGCAGCTTAGAGAGAACTGATATAGAAATACTGATTTTTTTTCACAACTGAAAAAAACTATATAGACTGTGTCATCTGAAAATGCAATTTCTTTCCTCCTTTTCTGAATGACTCTTTTATGTCCTTGTTTCTGATCTTTAAGGGTAAACAGTCTTTCACTATTCAGTATAATATAGTATGTGAGCTGTTTTAGAAAGTTACCTTT
>BDUI01004055.1:93839-104374 GCA_002335545.1 Apodemus speciosus
GAGCAGGCCGCGCGGAGCAGGCCAGTGGCCGCACTCCTCTGTGGTTTCTGCCGCAGTTCCTGCCCTGGTTTCTGTGGACGATGAAGTACAAACTATAAAATGAATTAAACCCTTTCCTCCCCGTGTTTCTAATGGTTCGTGGTGTTTTATCACAATAGAAACCCTAACTTTGACAATTTGTTGATCTCATTTTTGATTTGATTCTCTTCTCCATAAGCCCTTAAATGAAGGCTGTTCTTTGCACCCCACAAACATATAAATACAATTACTTGTTCATCTTCTGTCTGTAGCACACACTACAGTTTTATTGTTATTTTAACTTCACTTTTATTAATTACTGTTGTCTCTTCTGAAGGAATATGTAGCCACTGCCCAACTCTGACTGTCCAGGTCGTTAGGGGTGCCCAGGTGCCACTCGACGTACACTGTGGCGGCTCCCACTTTTAAGCTCGTTCATATTTTGTCTTGATCTCCCACTGTCACTGGGAGGCTGTGTTTTATAATAAGGAGAAAATAGCATAATTTATATCTTGAAGGAAATTATGATCATTATTTTATGAGAATTAGTGTTCCAAACTTCAATGGCCCAATAYCTGAAAATTGTAATAATTTATAAAAATAGCTTACCTGAAAAATGTGGAGATTTTTCCATTTTACGCCTATTCTAAAATAAAAATGAACAGGGAAAGTGGATAGAAAAACAATTAAATATCAATATAATTTTAAAAACAGTATTATTGATGGTAATAAATGAAACTGTTAATATTTGGCTCTATATTAACATAATTTAGCCAGTGCAATTAGGGGTTATAACTAACATACATGTAGGGCTGATGCATTGTGTAAATAGGCTGCTAAGAAGCTAATGCCTAGTATTAAAAGAAAATAAATGATATTATATTTATTATTACATATTTTTACTTTTCCAAGTCTCAGGAAACAAAAAAAAATAAAGAATAAATAGAGACAAACTAAATAGAAAATAAAATGTATATCAAAAGATGCTTAAAGAATGGTTCCTCCACTAAAATGAAACAGTCAAACCCTGAGGTAGCAACTATTTTAGAATTCTAGAATATAACCCAAAACTTCCAGTAAACAAAGGACTGCTAAGAGAGGGAGGAATGTTTTTAAAGACAAGTTTGGCATTTCAGGATGTATTGACTACAAAACTAATTCAAAGCAGGGACAGCCTTTGCGAAACTACTTTCAGTCAGCCAGTAAACACCCTTCTACAGTTACCAACAGCAACCCTTGAAGGCGAAGTGATTCCRACAGTTAACATTTAAACGATTCCATTTTTTTAAAAAAGTTACAAGATATGTGTGAAATATGGTCCACTCAAGAAAAAAATGTGTAAACAGATAAAATAACAAATTACAAAAAATGTAAAATATAACCTACAAGAAAAAATAGAAATGACCTCCAAGGAAGGCCAGGTTTTGAACTTAGTAGGCATGGATTTTAGAGAAATTATTCTAAATACGCCCAGAAATCTAAAAAGAGCCAGGGACTCCGAGAAGGCAGAGTAGAGAGGAAACCTGGTGGCTGAAGACCCACAGTCGTGTCGGAAGCAGTGAAGACTGGCCAGTATGATACTACCTTCACTCTTATTTCCCTGCCTTGAGTCTGCGTGCTGGCCTGGCTCTGGCTTTGCTGAGTTTTCTCTCGCTACTTCTTATGCCATCACTGCATAGGCCTTTCCTCTCATTCACCGTCGGCTTTGCCTTGCCTTTACCCCACCTCATTCTCTTTAAAATAAAAAAATACATTTTTAAGTGTATGCATGTTTTGCCTACATATTTATCTGTGCACTGTGTCAGGCATTTCCCACAGAGACCAGAAGAAGGCATTAGATTCCCTGGAACTTGAGTTACAGAAGGTTCTGAGCTGCTAGTGTAGGTGCTGGGAATTAAACCTGGGTCTTCTAGAAGTGCATCAAGTATTCTTACCTACTGAGCCATCTCTCCCGCTCTTCATTCTCTTTTATTTCTTAGTTATAAAAACCATTAACTTTAATAGTCTTTAGAGTCCTGGTTTATCTATAGCATTCATTCATATCCACACCTTTGGGAGAGTGTGGGTACCCAGTTGCTTTATTTTACTGCAGTCCATTGTTTCACTATTGCTGACTGCCTTCTCTCTTCTACACAGGAAGCACCGGTCCAACAGAACACCACCACTAAGAAAATATAATGCAAAGCAACAGCAACAAAAGCGGAGGGGAAATAGACAGACATATCCATTGCAGCAGATGTACAATTTATAGTGTAGAAAAACACACAAAAAGAAAGCATGAACAGCAAGGACATAACATCCCAGTAGCTGTAACCATGATAGTGCTGAAATGCTGATCAAGCAATTTTTTAAAAAAATCAATTTTTAAAAATGACCAATTACTTCAAGAAAGGTAAACAGATCAATGAAGTATTATCACCCAAGGATAAGGATAGCCTTGGTTTTGACAGCTCGGAGCCCAAGGCCAGTGATATAATAGCCCCTGAAATGACTTACCTGTTATTCACTGCTGAAGAGCCCAAGATCGGAAGTCCCAGCATGTACTTGATACCCACAGCTGCATCGTAAGGCACAGTTATTGATACTTAGAGTCTTGAATATAAGAAGACAGCCTCTGTCTTTACTAATCGCCTTGCTGTGGTGGCTTCCCATATTCCCAATGCATTTGAGGAACACTTGCCACTTAAAACATTAGTCATCCCAGGAATATTATCTGAGGAGTCTTGGGATTAGAGCCTGCCTAGCCCACACACAGCAAAACTAAATGTGTGAGCAGAGGCCGCTGTATACAAAGGAAATCTATCAAAGTGAAGACAGTTCTGGTGAACCTCAGATACTTGTCCAATATATATTCAACAAGAGCATAAACTATAGGAAAGACGTGAGTAGAGTCCAGAAGTTCAGCTGAGACCCAGCCAACCAGCATCTGTATAATTGGCAAGCTCCAAATTTTGACAACACAGAAAACTATTCTAATAACACATCTTTTTCCCTCTGACTTTTTGCTGTTGTTGTCTTTTCAAACTTGTCTAACTAGCTCTGGCTGGTTTGGTAGTCACTATGTGGCTCAGGCTGTCCTTGAACTCAGGAGAGAGCCGTCTGCCTTTGCTCCAGGTGTTAGCATTAAAGGTTGCACCACCATTCCTGGCCCTCTCTGACTCCTTTGACCCCTCCCACTTTTCTTTTTACTGCATTTTTAGCAGTATTTTACTTGTAGCTTTTTTATCTTCAGTTTTTGTTTCTTGCCTAGTGTTTCCTCCAGCATTCTATATTTAATAGTGTTTTGATTTTATCTTACCGATTCTTTGACACCTGATATTTTATTCCTGTCTTATAGTTATCTGATTATGCTTTTGAACTTATTGGAAAACATTTTTTCTTTTTAAACACTTTGAGTCCTTTGCTGTCCCCCTCCATATTATACTTCTCCATCTTTCTCCTTTTCTTTCATCTTCCTCCTCCTCTTCTCTCCTAGCCCATCTTCTTCTTTTATCTCATTTATTTACTATTTCCACACTTACTGTAAATAGTTTTGAACCTGATAGTGACATCTATAGCAGTTTGCCATTTTCAGTCCTGTGGTCACCTGTGCTGTGAGGGCAGCTTTGATCTTAGGTTGAGTGCATTTCTATATCTCAAATGGTTACGTGCATGTCTGTATCTTGAATGGTTTCATGCTGGTGCTGTTACGTCCATCCATTTTCTCTCAGTGAGCTACAGCAGTGCAGATTGCCAGTTACACAGCTGCTGGTTGCCTGGGGCACAGCTGAACTTCAGAACTCTATTCATGAGTAGGCAGCTCAATAAAAAGATGCCTAAGTAAAACCAGAAGTATCTAAACCAACAAATACACAAATTGTAATGCAGAAACATTAATGAAAAAGACAATATATGCTTCCAAAAGGTCAGAACTCAACAACTAATGAACAAAAAGAAATACTTAAACATGCAAATTTAAGTGAAGATTTCAAAATTTGCTGGGAAAATTTGATCAATAATCTTTCTGAAGCAGACACATACAAGCAGATGATTGAACTCAGTACTTGGGGAGCAAAGTTAGCAAAGCAGAGAAAGTAGGTGAGAAAATCAGCCTATGTATGAAAAGAATTAACAATATGAAAGAAAAAGTTGGCAAGGAAACTGAGACTGGTGAGGGGGGGCACAAAATGATGGAGACGGAAAACTCATTGACTTAAATTTAAAAAGCATCCCTGGTATACCCAACAGAAGAATGTCAGGGACAGAGGGCAAGACTGGTGAGATACTACATTCAAATATCAAAAGGGGAAAAGCTGTGAGCACAACCAAAATGTCCAACAACCCTGGCATCCAACTATGAGAGCAAACTCAAGAATCTACAGAATAAATAAGAATGAAGCAAAACAGAACAAAAAACCACTGCAAGCACAGATAAGCTGTTCAATGACATCATAACAGAAAATTTCAAAAATCTAAGGGAGAAATATGCATCCAGACACAAGAGCCATTTAGAGTCACTAGATATGACTGAGAAGACCCTTCCTATAACACAGTGAAAATGTAAACTACACAAAGCACAGAAATAATATTACAAGCTAAAAGAGAAACCACCAATGCCTCTATAGAGGCAAGCGTAACAGCAACACTAAAAGCTGGAGCTCACAGCATGGGATAGTTCACTGTGAAAGTGAACACCTGCCAACAAGAGTGCTGTGTCTAGCAAAGCTGCTTTTTAAAACCGATGGACAGAAATATGGGCATTTCAAAACCAGCACAAACAAAGGCAGTACCCGACCATGAAGATGACACTGCAGAAGGAACACTCTGCATACAGGGGAAAGAATGATAGCACAGGAAAGAATAAACTCATCAGAGAAATGAAGTAGATATAGCAAAGAATTGTGTCCAACATAGTCACTGGGAAATCGTGGAGAAAGCAAAGGACAAATGAYCCAAAMAAGAAGACAAARCAAAACACTCAACAACAAAAGGAGACATTAAGAAACATCTTTCAATTATGACCATACGTGTAAACAACTGAAGTCACCAATAAAGAGTCTCAGGCTAGGAGGTGATAGAGGTTAAAAAGAGAGAGACAGAGAGAGAGAGAGAGAGAGAGAGAGAGAGAGAGAGATCACAGATGCCCTCTCAGACCATATGCTCACCAAAACTATCACAATAGATTGAAAAAACATGACAAAACAATTTAAGCAGTATCTATCTATAAAACCAGCTCTATAAAAGGCACTAGAAGGAAAACTTCAATCTGCAGAGGTCAACCACACCCATGAAAATACAGGAATAAATAATTTCATTTAAGAGAGAGGGGAAATACATACCACAATAATGAAATAAAAGAAATCAATATAAATGATTCGTCGATAATTCAATATTAATGGCCTCAATTCCCTAATAAAAACACACAGACTAACAGATTGGATTAAAAAAACAGGATCCATCTTTCTGCTACATCCAAGAGCCACATGTTAACATTAAGAATAGCTATCAGCTCTGAGTGAAAGATGGAAGAATTTATTCCAAGCAACTGGACCAAAGAAGCAAGAAGGTGTAACCACTTTACATTCTGAAAAAATAGACTTCAAACCAAAATTATMAGAAGGGATAGGAATGGGCACTACATTTTCATCAAGGGAAATAAACACCAAGAAGATATTGCATATCTAAACATTCATGCACCCAACACAAAGGTATCTATGTTTATAAAATCACATATTGACCTTCACACAATGATAGTGAATACTCTCTTCTTACCATTAGACAGGTAGGCCACCCAGACAAAAGCTAAACAGAAATTCTGAAGTTAAATAATGTCACAAATCAAATGGACCTACCTTCTCAGCAGCTCTTGGAACGTCCTTCAAAAGTGACCATATTTGGACACAAAGCAAGCCTCAACAGACATAAGAATACKGAATAACACTTGCACCCACCATATAGTCGGCCTAATTCTTTCTGGGACAAGGTAAATAGCTGGTCAGTTATCAAATTTTGAGTATGGATTCCTGGAATCAAAGTATATCTCCTCTATGTCTCACATTTCTTCCAAGCCAAACTGCCCCGAACACAGCGCCGGTTTTATGACGCTGACATCTAAAATGGCCGCCCTTTCCCAGGCCTGCTGGTGCTTTGTCAGAATAGACTCGCCTAAGCAGTGGTCATAATTTATAGTTTAATGGGTCTCTTCTTTCATCTCCTGATGAGAGTTTCCTCCATTTGGGGACTAAGAACTACAAGCCTATAGAATCTAGAGTCCTGGATTAATAAAAATTACCCAGATGATGGGTTGCCAGATGAAACACAGGAAGTTCAATTAAATTAACTTTCAGGTAAACAATATATTAAAAGTATGTCCCAAATATTGGATGAGACAAATTGTTGATCGGAAGCACAACCAGATTCCTTATTTCTATTTTCCAATTCTGCAGTAGTCCTGCCAAGCAAGCACTGGGAAGTGGCCACCTCTGTTTTCCGTCTCAGACTCATGCACTCTATTGATGGGACTTACACATGCTTATAAAGATCAGTGTACCTGACAAGGTATAGGCTATGAATTGCCGCTGTACAGTCTGGACAGGTCATTTCACAACTCATAACTCAGCAAGTTTTTAAAGATAAGGTCTCATGTAGCTCATGGTCACCTCTAAAGTAGCTGAGTATGACCTTGAACTTTTGATCTTCCTGCCTCGGGCTCTGGTGAATGCTGAGATGACAGACATGGTGCCCACTTCTGTACCTTCTTCACCATCAATTGGGTCTAATTAAATGTTATATGATATCATGAGATACTGAATCACACCCTGCAAGCAACATCAATGTTGATGAGTCCAATAGGAACTAAAGGAAAATCCATTCTTAAAATATTATTTGTATGTGTTAAAATAAATTATTGATACTTTCAAGGGGGGAAAGGCTCTCAAATAATCAACCTATATCCAGTGGCCAGCTGTGTCCTTCAAGAGACAACATGATCTTGAGAGGTTCAGCACTGCTCATTGTTGTTGGCAGATCAGATATCAGAGTTAACAGCTAAATCRACATTGGTAAATAAGAATTGGGACTAATGAGCACCTGCAAATCTCTGTTGTAGACACACTTGCTACTTCAGTACTTCATCTAAGGTGCCACTCTTGCAGAATCTGATGACAGAAGGTAGGTGCCATTAGCTAGCTGTCTTTTGTGTAGCTGGCTACTCAATAGCTTTCCCGTGGTAGATAGCTGCTAAATGGGCATTACCCTCAGACTTTGTGCCCATTCCACTGTATCCCATCCATTATGTCTCTACTTCCAGGCTCCTTGACTTTTGTCTTCTAATATTTTTTTCTCCAAGACTTCCTAATTGGCTGGCCAGGATATTTATCACTACTCACAGGTTTCTACATAGTGAAACCTCACCAAATTCACAATAGTATTTGCCACTGTGTCAAGAATGGTAAATAAATCAGACACTGGAGATGAAGGAAATGTGAATGTTAGGTAGTTTTATTTATTTTTATTTTTAAAAGACTCATAAGAATAGCAAAATGGAAGCAATATATTATGTCCTCTTAGGACTTTATCATAAAGAAAGACTCAAGAACCCCAGAGCCCCATGATTACTGCCATCGGTGCACCCAGGCATAGTGGGAAATGTGCCCATATAGAAGACTGAAGAGTTTTTTGTGGCACTGGGATGGCAGCTCAGTAGTAAAGTGCTTGCCTCACAAACATGAGAATCTTAATTCAATCCTCAAACCCCAGTAACGATTCTGGGCGTAATGGCGTGCGCTTTCAACCCCAGCACCGGTGAGGCGGCGGCAGATGGGTCCTTTGGGTCTGCTTGCCAGCCAGCCTAGCCCACTGGGTGGGCTCTAGGCCAATGAGAGGCTTTCTCTCAAAGAAGGTGGATGGTATTCCTGAGTGACACTGGAGGCTATCATCTGACTTCTACACATGCATGCACAAGCATACGTAAGCTTTTATACATGATCTTACACACACATGTGCATGAGTATATAAACACATAATTTAAAGAGTCATAATGTTGTGCCAAATATGTAACCTTTCATAAATTTTTAGACAGTCAAGTACGATATATTTTGCCTAGAAAATACAGTTTCCAAGGCTCTGTCAAACAAACGACTTAATTTTTCCTCTTTCTATCTGTGAAAAGAATGAGATTGTTTTTCCCATTTGCCACAACATGGAAAGCCAAAAATACATTGTTTTAAATGTGTCTAATTCAGACACAAAGAAAGGTATCATATGGTCTCACTTGATGGGAAATCTACAAAATAAAAATTCTAATATACAGGGATAGAGAACAAAACAGTGATTATGGGGATGGAGCATGCATATACAGGCAGAGGATTTAAAGTTATAGATATCAACTATTAACATAGTAGAAATCTAAAGTACAACATACAAAGTAAACAATAAAATTATACTTTGGGGCTAGAGAGATGACTCGGTGGGTTAGAGCATGTGGCTCCTCCTGAGCGAAGAAGGGGATGCCCCTCCCAAGCATAGGASACCTCCAAARCCCACCCCCAGAGTGACACACTTCCTCTAACAAGAACACTCCTAACATACTACTCCCTATAGGCCAAGCATATTCAAACCACCACATTCCACTCCCTGGTCCCCACAGGCTTATTCAAACACATGAGTCTATGGAGGCCATACCTAACTAAAGCATAATGCAAAATACATTTAGTTCAACTTCAAAAATCCCAATAGTCTATCACAGTCTCACTAATGCTTAACGGCCAAAGTTCAAAGTCTCTTCTGAAATTCATGAAATCTCTTAACTGTAATTCCCTATAAAATAAAAATGTAGATCACATACTTTCAACATATCATGGCATAGGATATACATTACCGTTCCAAAATGTCATAGCAAAGAAATACTGGACCAAAGCAAGACCTAAAACAAGCAGGTAAAACTCCAAACTCTGTCTCCATGTTTAATTTCAAAGCACTCTTCAGATCTCCAACTCTTTTCATACTGGTTGTTGGCAGATCTAGCATTCAGCAGCAACAAATTTCATTCTCTTGGGCTGGTTCCACTCCCTGTTAGAGGCTTTCCTTTGCAGGCATCCCATGGCTCTGACATCTTGGTGTATCCAAGACAACTTCAATGTTACAGCTTCTTGTTCCAATGTCTGGGATCCACACATTATCTTTTGAGCTATCCTCCAAAGAGTTTGGGTCATTTCTCCAGCTCTGCCCTCTGTAGCACTCTAGGATCTGGCTGACTCCACTTCACTCCACTGCTGCTGCTGTTCTTAGTATCATCCCATGGTACTGGCATCTCCAATTATATGAGAGTCTTCTGCTGCAACTAGGTGTCACCAATAGCCTCTCATAGGTTCTCTTCATGGTGACAAACCTCAACTCCTTTGCATGACCCCTTCATTCCTGGGCTATGAACTGCAAATGAAGCTGCACCTTCACCAATGGCCTTCCCCAGCTTCTCACAGTGCCAAGTCTCAGCTGCTCTCCTTGACCCCTTCATGMACTCAACACCTGTACCACCTGGGCAATTCTTACACATTTCCAAGTCCAGGTGCAGCACAAGGTACAACACATTGGCTATCTCTGGAACACAGCTTCTTTGTGCTCTCAGAAAACACATCCCAGAAGATTTTACCTCAGTGATTCTGGTCTCTTCTTAATTACCACTAATTTCTTAGCTCCATCAAGCCAGCATCAATAGTCCCRGTAGTCCCTTCTATTCTTGACTCTAAAGCCAGAGCCACATGGCCTAAGGTGCTGAATTCTGCTGCTTGCTGGAGCTAGAACTTGGTCCCTTGTTCTATTACATTATCACCAGTTTTTTGTTTTCCAACTCCTTCACTGCTTAAGCTTGGCTGTCCTGGAACTTGCTCTGTAGATTAACCTTGAACTCATGAGATCTGCATAGCTCTGTCTCCTAAATGCTGGGATCAAAGGCTTGTTGCACCATTCCTGGACTTAAGGTTTTCTTTACCTGGATATTGCTCTGTTACAGGCTGGCCTTGAACTCAGAGATCTGTTTGCCTCTGTCTCCTGGGATTAAAGGCATGTGCCACCATCCCTGGACCTAAGCTTTTCATTATAGATCTTAAGATGAAAACTGAGAATATCCATCACAATCAATCCCTTGTCAATTTGACACAATCATATCCCCTTATGACCATATGAAAACAATAACTGAGTCATAATAATGCCTAGCATGACATAACTCTCCCTCATACAACTGYACATGCATAGGTTTAGTTGGGTGGGCACTTGCCCTGAAGTCACCACTCACTTAATCCCATTTAATATCCTTAAACATAGGATTTAGCTTCACTCTACTTCCTGGTGCTCCTTTATTCTTGGAACCATACATTCTGTATTTTTCCTTTCTAAGCTTGCTGTGCTAAATCAAATCATTCTTCATGAAAGTAAACCAGAAGACAAAGTCTTCTGGGCTTCAAGATTTCCTTTGTTAGTATAATTAATATAAATCTCTTTACCTTATTAGCTCAGGCAGACTCTTTAAACAAGGACAAAAA
>BDUI01004058.1:0-22972 GCA_002335545.1 Apodemus speciosus
GAATGTTTTCTCTATTTCCACGTGTTGGAGATTGGGAATTTTAGAAGTGACACTTAAAAGCTTCTCTAGTCTCCTACTTAACCCCAGCCCCAGGAATCTGCCCTGTAACACTCTGCACAAGTGTTTCGCCCAGTCTGCAAACATACCCACCAAGGCAAAATACCTTAGGAGCCTCTACACTGATTGTTCTAATAATGGTGAGCATCATTTGTAAACGAATCATGTAACATCAGTTAGATGTTCGGGCATTATTGGTCCTTTCCTATTTGTTTTTGTTGTTATTTGTTTGTTTGTTTGTTTGTTTGAGACAGTCTCACTATAAACATGGCTGGCCTGGAACTTGCTATATAGACCAGACTGTCCTTCAACTCAGAGAGCCACCTGACTCTCCCTCCAATTGCTGGGATTAAGGTTTTTTTCCCCTTTTAAATGTACATTCTATGATGCATTACAGTGCCATCAGTGAATGGAGATGGGTATAGTTTTATTTTCCATTTAAAAAATTTATCATTTTTCTCTTTGGTGCTGGCGATTGAACCCAAGACCTCGCACATACTATACATCAAACTATCTCTAGCCCCTTATTTTTAATTTTAAATCATGTATTTGTGGCTTACTCTGGGTATATGTGGCAAAGAAGCCAGAAGAGGGCATCAGATCCCCTGGAACTGTAGATCAGACATTTATGAGGTTCATCACGAATGCTGGGAACCAAACTCAGGTGCTCTGCAAAAGCAGSAAGTGCTCTTAGCTATTGGACCAAACATAAAACTTGATTGGGCTTTGTAGTTTTTTAAAAACTTAGTTATTTTTTTTAATCTGTGTGCATGTGTATGAATATGAATGGGTGCCTACGGAGTCCAGAAGAGGACATGATTCTCTGAAGCTGGAGTTACAGGTGCTTGTGAGTTGTTGGATGTGGGCCATGGGATTTGAACGTAGGTTCTCTGCAAGAGCAGTATGTGTTCTTAACTGTTGAGCCATGTCTCTAGTCCTTGTTTACAATTTTGAGGAATGYGTTTTCCAGTGGGTTGCAATATAATAYAAGTACCTGTACTATCTGTTATTGGGAATTTGATGTTTGGAAAGTTTGCATCAAAATTTAAATATAGAAAACAGTTGTCACATTTTATCTTTAGGATCACATACTGGCCTAAGGGTTTAATTATTGAAAAGTCATTGTTACCCAAAAATTTGATGATATATAATTACATGCACAAACTTAAGTCATTTGCTGTAACTGGTGGCTTTTGCTGTCTTTTGGCTTTTATGTGTGTGCTTGCACGTGTGGGTGTGCATGCATGCATGAGGAGGACAGAGGTCACACTTGGGGGKTTTTGATGGGTCATCCACCTTGTTTTTTTGTAACAGGACTTCTCCTTCATTTTGAGCTTGATGATTAGGTGAGCCTCGGTCGGGGAGCTCCAGGAGCCTGTCATCATGGCTGGCTCCTCCGTGGTGGGATTATTATTTATTTTCTCACTGGGTATTTATTTTCTCACTCTATTGTGCATTCTGGTCTTTGTACTTGCCCACTTTATCCACTGGACTATCCCACTGTCAGCGCCCCTCCCCCCCCACCTTTGCCATTTTAATCTTTCTTCTTTGCCAGGGTTTCATAGTACAGCCCAGGCTGGTCTCGAATTGCTGGGGATACAGGTGGACACTACCATAGCTTGCTTGTTGGATGTTAAAGTCTTACGTTAAGTTTTGGAAATAAAGGTGTTCCATAGAACTGCTATATTTGTGGCCCTGGGTTTCAGAACTAACAGTAATTTGCTAAATGGACTAGGTCAGGCTTTTGTTGTGTAGTTGTAAGACTTTGTGCATTAACTGCTAATGTATCTGAGCTGTGCTTTTAAGAGAYTTCTAGTTTTAAATGAGCATTTAAGTGAGGTGGTGACTAGAGTCAACAACTTGCATCCCCTCCCCCCCCAGGATGCATGATTAGTTATGCGTGACATCTTGTCCATTGCTTACTATGTTGACTTCTTTATAAAGAATCAGAGGATCATAGCTAGGTATGAATCAGTGATTTCACAAAGTATAGATTTTAAAAGATTTTTTATCTTTATATAAATGAGTATTTTGCCTGCATGTGTGTGTGTTCACCCTGTATGTGCTCGGTGCCCTTGGAGGGTGCTAGATTCTCTGGAGCTGGGTTACAGACGATTGTGAGCCGGCCTTGTGGGTGCTGGGAACTGAACCTGGGTCCTCTGCAAGAGCAGTAAGTGCTCTTAAGGGCTGAGCCAACTCTCCAGCCTCCAAGTACGGATTTTGTAATTAATAGCTCCCTTTTATAGCTAAGGGAGTCAGAGAACTCCTTCATTTAGTAAGTTTGACTTGTCAAGAGGTAACATTTTAGTTTTCTGAGAGGTCAATTAAAGTTCAACAGAAAAAATATTTGTACTGATATGTATGCATGTATGTATACATACACATATATATGTCCGTATGACAGAAATAGGTCAGACACATCACATTTATATGGTCTATTAAGATTTTGCTGCCTGGGTCAGGGAACATTGCTTAGTGGATAAAGCAACGTGTTTGTTCAAGTGTGAGGACTGCAGCTCTGATCCTCAAGAGCCCATGCAAAAGTCAGACAGGTGTGGCAGCTGTTTGAAATCCCAGTGCTCAGGAGGCAGTCACAAGTTTCCTGAGGAAGATAGCTAGACTAGCCGGAGTTGGCCAGCCCCGAGAGACCCTACCTCAGTACATAAAACAGAGCTGCCCTGTATTTCAGATGAAGCCATGTGTAGTAATTAGCATACTAAAGGATGTGGAAAAGACTGATGTTGGGCCATTCAACAGAYTTTAATTTTGTGTTYATATGGTTTAGATAGCAATCTAGGCTTTGTGGATATATCCTAAAAGAGTCAATTGAACAGAAATATGAATCTCTAGTAGCTCATGTGATTAAGACTATTTTTTCTTTTCTGTATTTAGTTTGTCTGTACATATGTCTATACACCAGGATGTGTGCCTGGTTTTCTTGGAGGCCAGAAGAGGGATTCCTTAGAACTGRAGTTATGTAAGCTATCATGTGGGTACTGGGAACTGAACCTGGGTCCTCTAGAAGAGTAGACTGTAATCTTAACCACTGAGCCCTCTCTCCAGCTGTGACTTAAGACTTTAGAAATAACACTAAAATGAGTAGAAAGTGACAACTGAAAGTCACTATTTTTTTAAAAATTGCTTTTCTTCTGTCCGTTGGAGGGGAAGTTTTAGAAGGATTGTGTCACTTCACCTAGGTTTTAGAATGGGAAGGGTTGTGCTTGTGGGAATTCTCAAGTTCCTCGAGGGCAGAGGTCATGTACTCATTGCTCTTTCATTGTCTGTTCATTACTGTTTCCTCGGTTACCAACATGCTGTTTGACACAGAGCCTGGCACTGATAGGACTGAGAATAAATGCTTTCTGGGCCAACCTGATCATAGTGGGTAGATTGACTTGCATTAAGTGTAAGAAGCTTGAGAGCAGCGAGTTGGAGATAGGGACCAGCCCCAGAGAGAGAGGCTGGTCTGGCTGCCTGCCTGATTCAGGATCATGGTATTCGTGTGTCTGTGCATGTGTAGCTATGCATTAGCATAAAATCAGCCAAGTTTTTGAACCACTAAAAAAATCCACAGAAGGAAATCTTATATGCTTTAGTAGAAGGGCTCACTTCTCCAAGTCCTTGGTGAAAGAAAGAGGCATTCCTTTATATATTATCTATTTATTTAAAATTTCTATTTTTATTTTATGTATGTGAATGTTTTGCTTGCATGTATATGGCCAGAAGTGGGCACTAGGTTTTCTGAACCTGGACTTAAAGGAGTGACAAATGGTTGAGCTGCAGTTGCGTGCAGGGCATTGAACATTGGTTCTCTAGAATAGCAGCCAGTGCTCTTGACTCGGACCTTGTCCTGTAGGTTTTGGAAGATAATTCCATGTGCTTCGTCACGTGCAGAAATGTTTGAAGTATTGTTTTCTTCAGTACAGTAGTAGCTACCAGTTCTGAAACTGACCCTATCTTTTTACTATGAATTATTACCACAACTTGTTAATACTTTAACCCCGTCCTCTCTCCTCGTCTGCTACTTATATCACTTTAGTTAGCAGAGCTGTTTCTGAAAGTGAAATACTCCTCAATGGGAAAAGGTAGTTGGTTTGAATGTGGTACTTTGCTCTATTTTGAGTTTTCTGAGCTGATTTATGGACTAAGAATTTTTTCTTGTGTCAAAGAAACTTGTTTTTAAGTGAGACACTACTTTCTAATTAATGATAGAATGATAAATCCTTTAATTTGAAAATTGTGCTTTGAAAATAGGGACTACAGATCATTTTAATATTCTGGCTTTTCAGCATTTTCTTTTGTTTCTGAAATAACATTGTTGTAAAATTTGTGATTGCTTTTGCATAATTTTCTCTGACTAGCTCTTTGAAACCCCTTTTGCAGTATAAAGGAATGCTATCCGGCATTAGAAGATGATATCTGATTGCTTTGCTACTGTGGGGTTCAGCACTTAGGATTTGTCCAGAGCTGTTGAGAAAGGCATGGTGAAAAAGGGTTTGTATAAAATATCCCCACTGAATTCAAATTAATATTAACATTTAGGAAGTTTTTCCTTGTGTTCTTTTTTTGTTTGATTGAGTGCCCAAGCTGACCTCAAATTTTCTATGTAGCTGAGGCTGATTTTGAATTCTAAATTCTCCATCTTCCAGTTCCTAGGTGCTGGGATTGCAGGTGTGAGCACTGCTCAATTGGCTTCTCTTTAATTTCTTGATAGGACACCAATCAGTCTTTTAAAGTATCCAGGGAGGGAGGGGCTGGAGAGGAGGTTCCATGGTCACGTATTTGCCTAGTATCTTAGGTTTAATCCTAGCACTGGGTGTAAAATCTTTTATATGCTTGTTACTATTTGAAAAGCTTATATTTGTAGTCAGATATCCCCATTTTTGGCACGTTAAGATTTTGTTTTTAGGAAGTGAACATACCTGTCTTGTTTCTACTCTCTAGATAAGCAGCTGGTTCTAGTAAGCACTCAGACACTTCTTGATTTGGTGGAGTAATTCAGTGAATTGCTGTGACTTTTTAATTAAATTATGCTTTGGATTCTAAGGTAGTTTTTCAATGGATTGCAATAACTTTGTAATTAAATTATGCTTTAGATCCTAAGGCAGTTTTTGTTTCCTGGGTGTGTAATTAGTTGGCCTTCTCTGGGTTCTGTACCAGTGTAGTCAGCCATCTGTGGTTTGAAAACATTTCACAAAGATTGTATCTGTACGGAACACTAAGAAACMCTGCCCTCACCCTCCTCCCAGTTTAGTATTCTCTAAGTGATGTAGTAAAACAGCTGTTTACACAGTGTTTATATTGTATTAAGTGTTATTAGTAATGTAGAGATGTTCTAAAGTATGTGGAAACATTTTCAGGGTGTGCCTGGGTTATGCCAGATATGGAGCCATCTTGTAGAAGGGACTTAAGCATTCGTAGGTTTTCTTTCTGTGAGCAGTCCTGGATTCATTCCCTCATGAATTCTGAGGGATAGCTTTATCTGTTGTATCTGTTTTAGCTTGAGGAATCTTTTTCATAACTTGGTATTAAAACTGGTTGTCTCTTTATGTGAAAATGTTCCCAGTTTATTTAGGTCTGGGAGTCTTGCTTCCTGGGTGTTTGAGTACAGCTGATTATCTTTAGTAGCATATTTGTGGGTCCTTCAGACTCTAAAAAGGAGACCCGTGAGCACCCAGGGTCTCTYTTTTCGTGCTCCTGTGACTGATTGTGTTAACTGTAGGGAAGGTCAAGATGAACTGACTTAATGAGCTGGAAGACAAAGGGTTGGTTTTCTATAAGTGCTGGCGTACAGTATGCCCTCTGGCATTTTTTGTTCTCCATTTTGACCAGAGATCTATGAGAACTATCTGTCTATGGTCAGTTGCATACAAAGGAATTTTCTTTTGCTATGTGTTTAAGGTCACTCCCAATCTGGAGCCACCTTGAACCAAGTTTAAGGTTTTGGAATTTACTTGTGGTTGTTGGATTTGCTTTCTCTTCCTGTGCTGTGTCCCCTGCTATTTTATTAAAACACGTAAATTTTCAAAATTGTCAAACTTCCTAGAACAGAGGTAGCTTTTTTTTGCATCATACATTTCTGGACGTTCATTTTTATTTTACTTGTGACCTTGTAATTACATACTATTTTATTTTAGTCAACTTTTTTGATGCTCTGACAAAGTACTGACAGAGTCAACTTACGGGAGAAAAGATTTGTTTTGGCTTCTGGTTCATAAAGCCTGCTGCACAGGAGGAAGGGCATGGTGGCAGGGCGGCTCTGGTCAGTGGCTTGTGGAACTTATGGTCCCTATGGTTTGCCTTCTTACATCTCTGGCTCAGTGGGCAGTCCAGCTGGAGCCGGGGCAGACTGCGGCCCTCAGGACCGTCCTCTGAGTGACCCACTTCCACCAACTAGACACAACTAATGTCTCGACTGTGTACCACCAGCGGGGGGCCAATTTTCAAACGCTTGAACCTGCATAGGACACTTCACACTTGTATCACCTTGGTTTGTCTTTTGTTGCTTTAACTTATTTAAGATATATTTTATCCAGATCTTAATCTAGACTATCCTGTAGAATAGTGACATTGATCTAAATAATCTTGTTTGTCATTTTTGTGAAACCAGAATTTCCTTATATTGAGATTTTAATATTATTATGTTCATATAGGTAAAAGCTGATTTATTGTGTGTGTGTGTGTGTGTGTGTGTGTGTGTGTGTGTGAATGTGTTTTTTTTTTTTTTTTTTTTTTTTTTTTTTTTTTTTTTAACAAGATCTCATGTAGCTTAGGCCGCCTTCAAATTTACTACATATCAAAGACCTTGAACCTTGGTGGTCTCCTCTATTTCCTGTTGACGAGATGACTGCATCCACCACTACTCTTCGTTTGTGCAGTGCTGCGTGTTGAAGCCAGGCCACTGTACACTCCAGGCAGGCACTCTACCAACAGACCACATCACCAAGAGTATTTTCACTTTGAATCTTGGAGGATATTTCAAACACTTCATTGTCTAGATCGTTGGTTTACAACCTTCCTAATGCTGCAGCCTTCATGTTGTGGTGACCCCTCAACCATAAAATTATTTTTGTGGCTATTTTAAAACTAATTTTGCTACTGTTATGAATCACAATGTAAATATTTGTGTTTTTGATGTTCTTAGGTAATGCTGTAAAAGGGTCATTTTGACTCCCAAAGGGGTTTCGAACTATACATTGAGAAACACTGGTCTAGATCAAAGATAGGTTGCTTTTGTTTGTTTTTTTGAGAAAACCTAACTAGACCCTTACTTTATACTGCACTCCACCAAAAAAAAAACCCAACAACACTAAAAACAACAATAAAACCAAATAGTAAGGACCTAAATGGATGACGTGGAACTGTAAAAATACTAGAAGACATCAGAGACAGCTCTGTGACATTGGTCTTGACAAAAATTGTTTGAATATGACCCCAAAAGTGTTGGTAGCCAAAGCAAAAATAGACACAACTCTACACAACAAAGAAAAGTGTCTGGTATGGGAGAACATCTTTTGAAAACTTATCTGCTTAGGGATATAGTCCCAAGATAATACATAACCTGATCTTAGAAGTAGACATACAGGGCTGTGGGAATAAAATGCTTCTGTGCACTGAGGACTTGAATCCTATCATGTGCAGCGTGCATCTGAAGTCTCAGTGCTCTTATGGGGAGATGGGAGGTGGGACAGAATCTCTGAACACGCACAGGCAGGTAATGTGGTATATGCAGTAGTGAACAACAAAGAGACCTCCCCTCAAAGTAGAAGGCAAGGGCTGACACCTGAGATGTCTTCTGACCTCCATGTGTATGCTGTCCCACGTGTGTGCCCACACATGCACATCATTATATACATGTGCTTGTACACTTAAACATATACACACTGGGCAATTGACCTAAATAAACATCATTCAAAAGTCCAACAAGTGTATAGAAAAATGTTCAACATCACTATTCATCAGGAAAATGCAGATTGAAAACAGTGAGCTGTTACCTTGTATATCATTAAAAATGACTTTTAGCAAAGTGGTAAAAAAAAAGTAAGTGTTGGTGAACATGGAAGTGTACCACTTTTGATGGAAATGTAAATTAGCATAACATGTAAAAATAGTATGGAAGTTCCTAAAATATTTAGAACTAGAACTTCTTGTGATCCAAAATCACTCGGGTATATATGTAAAGCAAGTGACGAGATGTTAAAGAGATAACCGTATTCTGTGTTATTACAGAATTATTCCTAGTAGCTAAAATATAGTTGGTTGGTATTTGTTGAAACGAGTCTCCCAATACAATAATAATGGAGGTATGCTCTTTAGGAGGTGACCAGGCCATGAGGACATTGCCTTCTAGAACGGGCCTGGGGCCCTGATGAAGGACTTGAAGGGCATCTTCACCTGTGACAGCGCTGCATGGAGAGGCCACTGTAGAAGCAGAGGGCAGCTTCAGCAGGCGCCAGAACTGTGAGAAGTCAGTTCTGGTTTGGGGCTTTTTCTTTTTTTAAAGATATATTTTATTATTTCATGTGTATGAGTGTTTTACTTGTATGTACATGTGTTCCTGGTGCTCTTGGAGGTTACAGATGGTTGTGAGACACCATTTGGTGGTGGGAATTGAACCTAGGCTGCGCGCAGAGGGACAAGTGCTCCTAACCACTGAGCATCTCCATCTCTTAATTCTATTCTTAATATTAATCACTTATTCTGCACACCTATTTCAACCTGTAACCTCCACAAATGTGTGTGTGCATGCACTCACTGATCGACTCCCTCCCTCCCTCCTGTTTTCCCTTCTGTCACATTCCCTGAGCTTTTATCTGTTTCTTGCCTTCCCTGTCAGTGCTCTATTTCATACGCTTTTTTTTGTCCTGCCAGAAGGAAAGATATTCATTAAAAGTCAATTCTGTATTTTCTTCTCTTCACCTACCCACAGCCTTAGGAAACCATTTGCAGATTTATCTGTTATGAACATTCTATATAAACAGAATCATAAAATATATGGGCCATGTTTCATTTAGCATAATGATTTCAAAGGTCATCCACATTGTAGCATTAATCAGTGTTTCATTCTTTTTATTGAATAATATTAATTGTGTGCATATGCACATTTTATTAATCTGTTCATTGGACATTTGGGTTGTTTCTCTGTTTTTCTATTATGAATAACACTGCTGGGAAGATTTATGGCTAAGTTTTTTAGTGGATATATGGTTTTCTGTTTTTCAAAACAAGGTTTTTCTGTTGTTTCTCTTTAGGAGTGGAGTGGCAGAATCATTGAGTAACTGTTGTCTGCTTCAAGAATTCCCTGCTTATTGTGCATTTTCCATTTTCACAAGCAGTGTGTGAAGGTGTAAATTTCTGCAGTTTATTGTGATTGGTATGAGGGTTGGGATGCGGAAGTAAGTTGGTTCTCTCCTGCAGCGTGTAGGGTCTGGCGGTCACACTCACGTCCCCAGGCTTAGTGACAAGTGCCTTTACCTGCTAAGCCATGCCAGTGCTTTCATCTGCCTTTWAAAAAATATGGTTTTAGTTTAAGATTTTGTTTTTATTTTTAATTATGTGTATCTGTATATAGTAGTGTAGGTGCCCACAGAGACCAAAAGAGGATATCAGAACTGGAACTGCAGGTAGTTTTGAGCCATCCAGTGTGGATGATGCTGTGAACTAAACTAGAGTCCTGGAAGAGCTGTGTGCATTCTTCTAAGTCATCTCTCTAGCCCTTCATTTGCTTTTTTGATTATAGCCATGCTATCATAGTGGGTATACCTGCATGTATGTATATGTACCATGTGCATGCAGTACCCATAGAGGCCATCAGATCTCCTGTAAGTGGAGTTATAGGTGGTTATGAGCCACTATGTAGGTGCTAAGAGTCGAACTTGGGTTCTCTGGAAGAGCAGCCAGGTCTCTTAGTCATTAGACCATCTCTCCCACAGCGCCTGAGCATCTTTTTCTATACCAGTTTCCTGTTTGTGTATTCCCYCCCCCTCCCGCCCCCGTGCTATGGCAGGAACCCAGGGCCTTGGTAACAAGCCACTGGACTATACCTTCAGCCCATTTGTATAACTTGGAAACAATATCTGCTCACCTCAGTTAGCCTTTAGATATGTGAAAGTTTATCTTAAATTCTTGTGGTAGTATGTATCAGGAAAATAGCTGGAAAAGTAAAACGTGGATGAAGCTAGAAGTTTGAAGGCCTTTGGAGAGCCTCGACAACATACGAAGAAGATCTGTAGCAGTCTGTCAGCTTATCACAAAGAAGACTGATAATGCTGTCCATGCTGTATTAGTGCTCCCTAAGAGACCCATGGCAACATTTCTCACCAAAAAAAGATTTGCTTGTTTTTATTTTATGTGTGCAGTGCCCATGGAGGTAGGAAGAGGGCATTGAAACCCCTGGATCTGTAGGTAGAGATGGCTGTGAGCTGTCCAGTGTGAGTGCTAGGAACCAAACTTGGGTATTCTGGAAGAGCAGACAGCATTCTTAACTGCTGAGCTATCCCTCCAGTCCTAGAAAGTCTTGCCTTGAGTTTAGCATATCTTTGAACACGCATTTCTGTTCTGCATTAGTCACGGACTTGGTAGGAAATAGCACACTTAAAGGGCTAATGAAAGAACATTTAATAAAGAGACATTTTAGGTTTTTTGAGATGGCCTCATGTTACCTACTCTGGCTTTAAACTTGTCTTCTAGTCTGTTGAATTTCTGATCTTGCTTTCACTTCAGAAGTACTGAATTGCAGAGTGCACCACCATGCCTGACACTTACTACCAACAGTTCAGTCNTGTGTGTGTGTGTGTGTGTGTGTGTGTAAGCTGACAGTGGGTGTGTCTTCCCTATTGTACTCTGTGGCTTCTCTACTTTTACTCATTCAGAGGCAGGCTGCCATATTTGCCCAGACTTTTTGTTTTCAAATATTATAGATTGATGTCCAGTACTCACACTTAACACTACGTGTGCTTTATGCCTAAGCCAGTAATCAATGTTCTTAACTACTATAATGCCTTACACGATCACTTTTGAATTTTGAAATGATTGATCTAGAAAAATGTGAACTTTGAGTTCAAGGATAAATATAGAACAGATGTTAAGAAATAAGATAGCACTGCAGTATCTCCAAATGCTGGTTGTATCTAGAGTGATGGCGTGGGGGGTGCAGAGAGACAGATGGCTTATTGTTATACAAAGTGGGAGTGTCCCGTGAGTGGATGGAAAATGGTCTAACAACTTGCATGTACATGTGTGCTGCCTCACTGTTTGGAATGCCTATGGAGCAACTGCTGAATTACCTGTTACACACCACGGCAGTATCTTGCATGCGCGGGGGAAGATGCCTGCCGGTCTGTGTACTAGTAGGCGCTTTATGCTCATCCTCCAAACCTCTTGGTACTCCGGATACATTAAGTACTTCAGTTCTCATTAAGTCTTTAAATATGCAAAGCAAGTAAGTAAAAAGCTAATATACCTCTAAATGTGAGTAAATAAAAGACACCTTTTACTCTAAAACTGAAGATTTTACTCTTAGTAATAAAGGTAGATGAGCAAAGGAGACTTTTTGTTTTGATATGGAAACCCATACTTCTGTTTTAGATCCTACTGTAGCCATATCCTGGTTTAATACATTTTATGATTAAACATTTTATCTTGGAGTGCTAAAGTTGTAAATGTTAATAATAGTTTTAATATTCTACCTCATCTGCTTCATCAGTTTTAGTCCTTTCTCTAATTCTAAATACCGTTATAAGTAGAGACCACCTAATTATTTTCTTGTCAGAAATAAATTCCYCTTTTTCTGGTACTGGGAATTGGGCCTGGGTTCTTGTAAAGGCTAGATAAGCACTGTACCACTGAGCTACATCCCCCAGCTGCTTTTTACTTTAGGGGGCAGGATTGATTGATTTAGTGTTTTCACTCAGTTGCCTAGGCAGAACTTGAACTTGTGACCCTCCTACCTGAGCCTCTGGAGTAGCTGAGATTGCCTAGGGCACCAGGCTGTTATAAACATACATACATACATACATACATACATACATACATACATACATACACGTGTGTGGTTGTGTGTGTATGTATATGGAGAGAGTCTGTGTAAGTGCATTTTTACTTTTGAAAATTCACGCTGGTTTAGAATTAGCAAATGTTAAACTGGGTGGTGGTGGTGGTGGTGGTGGTGCACGTGGTGGTGGTGCACACCTTTAATCCCAGCACTTGGGAGGCAGAGGCAGGCGGATTTCTGAATTCGAGGCCAGCCTGGTCTACAGAGTGAGTTCCAGGACAGCCAGGGCTACACAGAGAAACCCTGTCTGGAAAAACCAAAATAAATAAATAAATAAATAAATAATAGAATTAGCAAATGTTTTGAATTAAGGATATTTTCAGTTGAGGGTAACTGAGGGGATGTGAGACAGAATCCACACTGAGTTGCAGGAACCCTCCCTTTGTATTTTACTTCTGGGTAGTTGAAGTGGGGTTGTACAGTGTCAGTTTCCTCATAGAGTTAGAAGAGGGTGATAATCCTAGATCAGGGTTTGAGAATGAGTTTTGAGAACATCAAGAATGGGGAGTAAGTGGTAAGCCAGGACCCAAATAGAGAATAGGACAGTTTCCACAGGACACTATTATATCAGACCACCATGTCAATGAATGTGACTAAATGAGAGGGTCTAAGCTGTAACCATTGCAGTGTATCAGAGTCCAGATAGAGTGAGGAGGGCTTCTGTACATGAGGGCAGTCAGCTGACAGAGACGGAAGGGAACATAGATGTACTGCCGTCACACTTTGATGAAGAAGGCCAAAGTAGGGGCACCGTGTGACCCAGTACCGAGAAAAAGGTATCTGAGCGGGAGTGTCAGTGGTGGCCCCGAGAGAATGTTTAAGTGAGTAACTAGTAGAGATAAAAAGAGCCAGASTTCTTTTCATTTTTAGAGAATGGGATTACCAATATTCAAAGTATTGTTAGATTGGAATTTGATATTTTGCTGTAAACACCTTTTATATACATTCACACAAGTACAGCACTAAAGAAGTAAATAAATGTGTCTTTATTTGTACTCTGATTATTAACAGGCCTTGTAAATGAGATATCCCAAATAGCAGTGTGAATACCTAGCATTAAAATCTGGGCTTCTGAATATCTACACTCACTAAAAGGAAAAAGGATTTTTTTTGTTTTGTTTTGTTTGGTTTTAGATATAATTGATGCCAGRTTAGTGCAGGAAAAAAAATTGCAAGTTGAACCTAAAATGAAGAATCTTATTTCAGAAAGTGAGAAAGTACTTTAAAGAATGATGGAGATTTGTGGTGTTTGTTTGTTTGTTTTTAAAGGTATCTTAAGATGACTCCTTAATCAAGTGATCAGTTGGCATTTCGAGTTATAGGATAATGGAATCGTATTCCACCTCACTGGATGTACTGCAAAGACACAGGGTGTTTGTGGTCCAAGAAGCATAATCAGGGTTAATGGAAGCATCAGTTAACCTGAAGTTGATGGCTATTTTACTGAAATATGAAATAGTAGCTTGTAAACTTAAAAAAATTGTGTAGGCCAGGAAAGTTAGGAAAGGTAAGAACAATTTCAAGTTGAAGACTTGAGCAAGACAGTAACTGTGACATAGTCTAGATCTGATTTTTTTTTCCTTTAAAGGGTATTAGTCCAGCTGACAAGATTTGAGTGGATCCGAAATTAAGTGGTTATATCAGCATTGTCTTTATCTTGATTACATACTTGTTATATAGGAGATGGTCTTTTTGYATAAACTACACTATATTAGTTACTTTTCTATTGCTGTAGTGAAATCCCATGACCAAAAGAGCTTATAAAAGAAAGTGCTTAGTTGACTTTACAGTTCCGAAAGGTTAAAGTCCGTGATGTCTCAGCTGTTCTTGCCACCGTGCCTTAGCTCACATCTCAGACCACAAACGAGGTGGAGAGAGCACCCTGGGCATGCTGCCAGTCTTTTGAACACTCGAAGCCAGCCTCTAGTAACATCTCTAACCAGGCCGCACCTCCCAAGGCTTCACAACAGTTCATCTGGTATTGAATGTATGGCCCTAGGGGAGACATTCTCATTCAGACCACTGGGGAGGCATGAAAGCACCTGGGGAGAAGAACAAAGAAAATGCAAGGTATAACAGAGCGAGTCCAGAAAGAATTTATTGGAAAAAGTTGCTGATAAAGGAGGCAGAAGAATGGGGCTAGAGGGGAGTTTACTGGTTTTAGCACGGAAGATATTACTGATCTATTTATGAATGAGAAGGATCTAGAGAATAGGGAAGATGATAATACAGGAAAGGAATAATCTCTGGTGCAATGTACCAGAGAAGAAAAAGGAGCAAGAGATCCGTGCACAGATTAAAATGGATTAAGAATGGGGATGTTGTTCATGTGTATGTGCTGGTGCATGCCTTTGTGGCGCCTGGAAGTCAAAGCCAAGTACCTCCTCTGACCTGGAGGGACACCCTCTTGGGTGTTTGACTTGCCAGTGAACCCAAGTATTACTGCTTCTCCCCTAGCACTGGCATCAGAGTCGCACACCTGAATGCCTGGCTTTACATGGCTGGTGAGAATCTGAACCCAGGTCCTCATGTTTGCAAAATGCTTACTCTACCCACTTAGCCGTATATCAGCCTTGAAAGAAATGATCTTAAGAGCCAAGTAAAATTATTGCAGAGTGGAAGTTGATAGCTTACTGATAGAAATGTGTATCAGCCTTCCACAGTAGTGACAAGTGCCTGAGATAAATTAAAGGGAGAGTGAGGTTTAGAGGTTTCAGCACAGAGTTAACTGGCCTCTGGCCAGGTAGTGAGTGCGTCATGGGAGGGAGTGCTCGTGGAGCTAAGCTGCTAACCTCAGGCGGTCAAGAGCAAAAAAGAACAAAGCAAGAAAGGCAGACACTAGAGTCTGCCATTTCCTTCCAGGGCACTTGCCCACAATTTTCTGAGTTTCCACCTCAAAAGGTGCTAATGCTTCCTATTAAGTATCAGATGCTGGAACTGAGCCTTCAGCATATGGGCCTGTGGGGAACATGTAAAGTCTAAACCACAACAATATGATTATCAATAGATTGATTCAGTTTTCCTACTGAAAATAGAATTAAACTTACCAGATAAAAATGGGCAAAGCAGAGGTTTAGAGAGAACTTTCATGCAGAAGAGGAATTGCCTTTGCCTTGTGTATGACTTTTTTTTTTTTTTTTTTTAATATAGGTCTTACTGTGTAGCTCAGGCTGGTTTCAAACTCAAGGGATCTGTCATCTTCTGTCTCTCAAGTGTTGTGATTAAAGGTATATACCACCATGCTTGGCAGTTCCCCGTTTTTGATAAAAAAAAAAAAATAACCTGGGCTTTTGTGAGATGTAAGGTCTTTCCATTTGTTCTGGCCTGGTAGAGTTCCTTGTTTCTAAACTCATGCTTGTGGTCGGCACAGAGTTGAAGCTTGTTGCATCTTTTCTTTTTTGGTCAGCTTTGAGCTCAAACTTTTACATTACTGTTAAGCACACTCATTTTTCAAGTGGGGAGAACAGAAAAAAGGATGATAGTTTTACAGCAAACAGCTCCCATCAGAGCTTCTGTTAGAACACTGTCATACTGGAGTCAGCATGCTTAGTTTGTTGCTGAGCAAAAGAATTCATTGACTTGATTGTGTCTCTTTCACTTGATGTCTTCAACCATTATTGCAATAAAATTAGGTCCTATAAGAAAGGAAAACAGTGCTGGAGAGAAGGCTTGAATGTTAAGAGCACGTGGCTGCGCTTTTAGAGGATTCCCAGCATGGTATGACAGCCTACTACTGACTGACCTCAATCCCAGGAACCTTTCTTTGGGTTCCTTAGGCATTGCGTGCATGTGCACCTGCAGACAAAACTCCTAGGCACATGAAATAAAAATGAGGCTTTAATAAAAAAGGAAAGTATTGGCTAAAACATGCATTTATTTCTGTTTGAGGGTCATGAAGATGTTCCTAGGGAAAACACAGGATCATGATTGTGGATTCTTAGTCTGATAGATTAAAAAAAATTAAAAATGGACACAGAAGGATGCTTGAGGACAGCTTATTGATTTCAGAGGAAACAAAACAAAACAACCTGATGCGACTGGCTAACTGGAGATCTGTTCAAGTCCCCAAAGGAGCAGATGGATGTTGCTTTTGGAATAGAGGTTGAAAAGCTGTTAGGTTTGGCATGCAGGTCCACAGCAGCTGCATGGCCAGGGAGAGAGAGGGAAGGGAGAGAGCAAGAGAATGAGAAGAGAATGCTCAGCGTATCAGGGCAGGCAGCTTCTGATTCTGATAAGTGACATGTTCAGCCATGAGTGTCTGTCAGAAGGTGGGTCAGGGAGGCACTACTCTAGTTCCAGTCATTAGGGGCATGTGTATTCTTCTCAGCGTGTCTTCAGGTATGTTTTGTTCCTTCAAGCTTCTGAAATAGACTTTTCCCAAGGGCAGGTTCCTTTTCAGGTGATTGCTCATTTGAATTGACTTTTAAAAAAGGGGACAATAGTGTATTTTTGTAATCTGGGAATAATCTTTTGGACATTTTAGAATATTATGTGTTTACTCAGGGCCAGAGGTAGAACTCAGGTCCCATTCTTTGTACGAAAAATGATGTAACAGAGTGAATAGGTTAAAGAAAAATTAAAAAAWATATATATATAAAATAGATGTGATTGTTAATCTTGTCAACTTGGTGGTATTTGGAATTACCATGGAAACACACTGCATTTGACTACAAGGGTATTTCCCCAAAGGCTTAACTGACCTGTCCTAATGTGGGCAGTGCCTTTCTGTGGTTAGGGTTCCCAATAGAGGGAAGCAGACAGTGCACGGAGCACCAGTTTTCATCTCTCTGCTTCCTGACGTAGATTTGTGGCCAGCTGCCTCATGGTCGTGCACAATACCTTCCTGGCCGTAAAGCTCTGTACTCTCAAGCCCCGAGCCCAAACTTTACTTAAATTGCTCTTACCTGGTGTTTTATAGAAATGACTTAAGTAACCAGGTTAATGGCCCTTCTTAAACAGAAGGAAAGAGCCTTCTCCAAATGAGCTTCAAAAAGCTCATTGGACATCTTGGGGGCGGGGTAGAATGGAGTGTAGATAGGAAGGTCCAGTCTAATTTTTGATAATTTTTCAGCCTGTTAATTCTGACCAGCTGCCTAACAGACTCATCTGATAGATCTAAATACTTGGATATATATCCTCTGATACAATTTGTTARTGATAATTTTTAAATTGTAAATATTAAGGCCTTCTAATAATACCAATGGAAATAAGGCATAAAGTACTGTCTGGGTCAACTCTGCTTCTATAATATAGCAGCATATATGGATGGAACTAAATTATCTCAGCATTTAACCATAATTATATGGTAAGATTAGCATGAAGTCACTCCTTGGAACTATTCCCAAGAATATACTAACAGCTGAGTATCACTTCAGATTAGATTAGCAACAGGAAGCATATTTGATTTCTAAATAATAAATGTAGCTTAAAAGTATTTGTTTAACTAAGTGAATTGAGTTGAAGCAAGAAAACAGGAAATTAAGATTTGGTTGTATTAGCTCTATTACCTAGGGCAAATAGTTTCTGTCCTTAAGTTTTTTTTATYTACAACAGTCTGATATTTAAAGTCCTTTTTAGCTATTAAAGGCCTTTGATTAGATTTTATACTTTCCACTTACCAAGAAGATTAAGAAACTCCATTGGAAAGGGAAAAAAGGAGAGGCAGACCAGAGTGAAAAAGAACCTAACAGAGAATGTCAAGAATTCAAAAAGGAACCTGGAGAAGGAAGCTAAGCACTGTCCTAGAGAGTTTTCATGTTAAAAATACAAAATATACACATAAAGAACAGTTCTGCTTTTGACTTCTCTGCTGATTATGTTCGTTAGTCTCAGGGTAARATGTCAGCTCCAGGGAGATGATTCAGTAGTCTCTTACTGTTTGAGGTTTTATTTTCTGCAATTTCAGTTACCCAGGGTCAGCTGTGGGCTGATATATTAAATGGGCAAACTCTCTGTAAATTCTGAGTAGTGTGCTGACCCACAGGGTGGCTATTGGAGGCATCCCTTTGTTAGAATATCTCTGCTATATATGCTGCCCACCCACTGAACCACCTGCCTCTTAATAATGTCATCGTGTGTAGTGTTTATGTTCAGGAAAACAAAAAGGATAGTGATACCGGGGATTCGTACAGACCAAAGAGAATCTAGAAAGTGTTTTCAATAATGAAGTAGGGGAAAGGTGTCCTGAGGTTGCTAAGATTTAGCACAGTAAGATTTTCTTTTTGAGACAGATTATATTCATGCATTTTGTGGGTGCACATGTATGTGCATGTGGTAGTCAGAGGACAATCTCAGGTGTCATTCCTCAACTTTTCCACCTTTTATGGGAAAACGGTCTCTTTCATTAGCCTAGAAATTTGCCATGTCACACACTCAGCTTTGCCTTGTGTGTGGGCTCTGGAGATGGGGCTCGGGTCCTCCTCAAGGCTTCTGGAAGGAACCATCTTCCTAGCTCCATCTCCAGTTTTAGAATCGGTCTCTCTCTAGTCCARGCTGGCTCTGAACTWWTAAACCTCGTGTCTTAGCCTCCCAAGGGCTGGGATTATAGCCATTACAAGCTGGCTGCATGACATTTATACTGTGTTGTTACAATATAGTTTAAATTATGCGAAAACACAATTGAGTTTGCTAGAAGATATAAGACCCAAATTTTGTCTGAGCTTGAGATATACACTCTGATCTCTATATACTATTGTTAGTTAGATATTAGTATTCACACATTCTAGAGATATTAGGTAGTAAAGTTAAATTTACAATTATTTGGTTAATAGTGCTCCTTTTCACAGTGATTTTGCTTACATCTTATTATTTTCCTTTGATGGTTTAAATGAACTAAAAATCAATACCAGTGCCATGTTCTATGTTAAATGCTTTTCCCTTTAAAGCCATGTGATTGCTATAGTTTTGTAGATGTAGAATCTGAAGTTCAGAAATCAAGAATAGGGAAATGGTACAAGACTAAGTGGGAACACAGAATTAGCAACATCCTGTGAACTTGGTGTGATAGCATATGTCTGTAATCCCAGCACTGAAAGATAGAGCCATGCATAGGCCATTTGGCTGGGAGCAGCCCATAGCTGAAGTGTTCAAATGTATAGTTTGCAATAGAGTTTATAGAGGTTGTACCTAGGGAATGTTTTTTGCCACATGTCTTTGGTGGAACCTTTCCAGGAATAGATATTCATATACCTTTTCAACAGTTCATATGAATATTTCTTTAAAAACAGCCCAACTTTTTAAAGCCAGGACTCCCCCTACTCAGTCTTCCATTTTAGTAAACAGCAAATTCATTCTTCTATTTGATGAGACATGAAAATTGATGCCTTTAACAATACCCAGCCAAAACATCACAAAGCTTTTATTTACACTATTCTCAGAATATAGATAAAATTGGAGCTGGTGGTAAGCCCAGTTGGTAAAGTGCTTGCTTGCCTTGTAAGCATGAAGACCCGTTTGATTCCCAGAACCCATGTGAAAATACCAGGCATGTGCTTATAATTTTACTGCTAGAGTGGTGGAGCAAGAGGATCCCTGGAGCTCATAGGCCAGCCAGATGGAAGATGCCCAAGGAATGATACCTGAGATTGTCTGCCACCCTCCACATGTATGTCTGCACAKGCGAATGTACAAGCATGCATGCATGCGTGCGCACACACACAAATATATAAAGTCTTACCACTTCTCACTGCTCTGCTGCTCCCTTTAACCCCCCTCAAATAAACTTCACCCCAAAGAACTACTGTTTTAATTAACATAGAAATCAGAATGATTTATTTAAAAGCCTATATTAGGGCACATCAGGCTTATGCTCAGAATTTTCTTATGTATTTTCAAGTCASTCAGTGAAAGCTGAGATTTTGGGGGTAGAAGATACAGACAGATGATTGGCATTCTGACATTGTATGCTTCCATTTCAACATCAGGTGCTTTTCTTTCCTCACATTTTAGTTTTAGCTTGCTTTCTCTGGAATAAACCAAGAGTATATAAGCCTTAAAATGGACTTAAATGTTTTAGCAGCTGAACTTGAGACTGCACTAGTTCCCAGGTAAGCAGAAGTTAGGGAGTGTAATCCAAAGAGGTAGACACATGGGTGTTTGTTTTGTGTTGGTGATAAAAAGTGTTAGAACGCCAGTGCAGTGAAGCAGGCCTGATGCAGCTTGTGTTCTTTTCAGAGGCCTCTGCTCAGATGCAGCTAGGGTTCTTGACTTTATGCAAAAAAAAGAATTTTGAGATGAGCCAGTTTGAAGAGAGTTGAGCTTATTAGGAAGAGAGATTCACATATGTTTAAACAGGAGGGAATATTATAAAGAGAAGCATTCAGGGAAAGGATAAGACACCCCAAATGTGAGCATACGATTCACAAGAGGTAGTGAATCGTAGGTGTCCTAGCTCGCTAGGTTTGGTGGCTTTCAAGTTACAACAGTTCAAAAGGCTGTAAGATCCTCTCACCTTTGAGAAGTGAAATTATAGAACTGCTCTGGAGGTACTTGGATAGGATTTGTGGGTCACAAAAGTTTGTTGAGGGGTTAAGACACTTTTTTACTGTAAGTGCAGTTCTTTGTGAAATTCATATATGTAAATGTACATGTGTATGTACTTAGCCCTTTAGCATGATTCACTGCTAAACTTCTGCATATAAAAGGAATACTATACCTCCATGTTGGTAGTCTTCAAAGCGTATGTTAATTTTGCTAACTTCTTATCTTTCTATCCTACTTCAGAAAAAGAAATCTTCAGTTGTTCACTTTTTTGTGAAGTAGGAAGTAGAGTTGTTGACTGTGAATGGGTAGGAGGTGGTTTACATTTAACGTAAGAGAATAAGGTTGTGAGATAATTGGTTAGAATAAAGGGGCTTGAGCTAAGGAGCCCTTAGTTTAGCCAATGGAAATTTCAAGGGTTGACCAGTCAGTGTGAGATTCTTGGTCTTTACCTTTCTACAGTAGCATGAGGAAGGGTTGATTTAAAACAAACCCCCAGTGACTATAATAAGATCATTGTTAAGATTTGACCATGGCAGGAACAATGAGCAGTATTGGCAAAGAGCAAATAATGATGGCTTGTGGAATCCAACATGTGTAAAGATGGGAATGAAGAGGGTGAGGGATTAAGGATAGTAATAGTATGTTAGTACTATAGGGGCAACTAGTTAGTACTAGTTGCTGGACTAGAGTTTTGAGGGGAGACAAAACAAAAACAAAAACAAAAAAAAACCAAGCTGTCTAAATTAGATTTTTGAATTCCCTTGTAGGTGTGGAGAAGGAGGGTCATGTTGTAATGTTAATGACAGTGGAGATAACCATAAGAATGAGTGACTGAGACAGGTGAAGGTATAGTAAGTGCTAGGAAGAGAAGTGACAAAGGAAAGTGTGGTAGGGATAGTTTGTGTTGATATTGAAGTCACTGTGAGCTTAATAGTTTATTTTGTCATTTCTTCTGGTTTTAGCATTTGTTTTTAATTCCATGAATATATTAAATTATTTGATTAAAACTTACTTAGCAACAAATAATAATCTTTGCTATTATTTATGTTATTGGATTTAAAATAACTAAACCAACTTTATAGTTGGTACTACTTAGTTTCTGCAAAATTGACCTGTGAGCTGGATTTGATAAGGCATGATTATAATCCCAAATCTGGGAATGCTGAGGCAGGATTGTGAGATCCAGTTTTCAACATTCTTAAGTCAGTTTCCAACAACCAGCATGTTTTTGGTTCTGCTCAAAGGTGATTTAAGTAAAATAACTAGTAACATTAAGGAATTTAAAATGAGCATATTTACCAAACACTTGATTTGTGATATTTATGTCTGACCCATTCTGTGTCATTGCTGCTCCTGCCCCACCCTCATGACAGGTCTTGCTATTACAGACCTGTATTCCTTATGTACTTGGGGCTGACCTGTCTTACCAAATGCTAGGATTATAGGGTTTATTTCTTGATCTATGCAGTCAATATGCCTATTTGAAGATCAAGATGTTACTATTCAGTGAATTGTATGACGTTTAACATAAAAATAATGTCTTTTGTGTTTTCAATATATTTTACTATTGATTTTCAATTTGTAGGTTTACTGTTTGAGGTAGAAGAAAACCGTTATAATTTGGTTATAGCATAGTTAGAATGATTCTCTCTCAAGACCCTCCTCCAGCTGTTTTTCTGCCTTATTCTGATCTCACTCTTGCTTCAGTGGTTATAATGCAAAGTCTGTTTCACTTAGAACCAACCTCATATTTCTTACCTCCATGCTGCAGTTTCCCACTGACTGCTATTTTGTATTTTATAAAGTTGACTTTTTGGGGACCTATTTACTTTAAAGGTGTAGTAAATCCTTAGTTAAAATATATTCAATTATTGCACCTTTAATATTCTTCTACATGTTAGATGTCTAGTACCTTTGCTTCTATTTTGATTGTGTTTTTGAGATAGGGTATTGTCATTTAGTCTGGGGAGATCTTGAACTCACTATGTAGCTGGTCTTGAACTCTTGATCTTCCTTTAGTTTTCAGGTCCAACTCTGCAGTGCTAATTCTAAGTATTTACATTAGTGATTGAAAATTGTATGGCTAGGAATCTAGCTTAGTTGGTAGGTGCTTGCTTAGCATGTACAAAGCCCTGGGTGCAATCCACTTGGGCATGCGACATCACCTGTAATCTCAGCACTCTGGAGGGTGGAAAAGGAGGATTAGAAATTCAAAATCATTCTCAGCTACATAGTGCGTTTGAGTCTTACCTGAGCTATATGTAACCTTCTAAAAATTAAATTAAAATTGTATACATATAAAATTTTTGTAAAAATTAATAAATGTGGGCTTAGGGAGATGTCATAATGCTTAAGAGTATGTTCTGTTCTTAGCACCTGTGT